>JWZX01002169.1:0-17580 GCA_001275005.1 Chrysochromulina tobinii | reverse complement strand
GTCGTCGTCATCGTCGTCGTTGTCGACGGTGCGGCCGCCACCCCCACCCCCTCCGCCGCCGCTGCTACCGCCGCCGGCGCCGCCAGCGCCCCGACTGCTCTCATTCCCAGCCCCCCGACTGCTCTCGGGGCTCGCCGCTGCGCCGGATTCGACAGAGGCAGCGCCGCCGTGAAAACCACCTGCGCCACCACCTGCACCATCGCCTCCACCGCCTCCACCGCCTCCACCGCCTCTACCGCTTCCACCTCCACCACCGCCTCCACCACTGTCGCCGCCGCCGCTACCTTTGGCCATCTTCACATACAGCCGCTTCACATCGCCAACCGTCACGTGCGCCCACCGCTGCTCGTCCTGCTTGAGCAGCTCCGCATGGAGCTGCTTGGCAACGAGGCCGGGCTGTGCCATGTTGATCTTGACCATGGCATCGAGCAGTGCATGATCAATGCCCTGGCTGGCAAGGCCAGCGGCGCCGCATTTGGCGGCCATGGCCATGGCGATAGTGTGGGGGACTTGCGAAGGCGAGGCCGGTGGAGGCATGATTTGGAACTGCTGGCCGGCGATGAGGCCATGGGGGATAGTGACCTGCACCAGACCCGTAGGCGTTGGGATGCCCGAGAGCGTCATGCCGCCCTTCATGCCCGCGGGCACGGTGACGGTCAATGTCTGCGGCGGTAACGGGTTCAATGGCTTCGGAGGCACAGCCGCCGCCGAGTCCCCACCGGTCAGGCACGGGCGAGGGTGCGAGTCACGGGCGAGGGTGCGCAGGCAAGTATCGACCTTGTCCGTTAACCCCCTCCCCTTGAGCTCATTCTCGAGGCCCAGATGCCGTGCACTCTTCTCGACTACCTGGAACAGTTTCATCTCCGCACCTATGCCGAGATACCGCCGCAGCCGCTCGACCTTGAGGTGGATGACTTCCTCACCCGCTAGGGGTAGCCGCGGGTCGCCCTGTGGCTCCTGTCGAGCTGACTCCGCAGTGGCTCCGGCTGTGGATCCGCTCCTGAGGGCCGCGCGCTCCCGAATCACCTTCGTGAGCATCGCCTCATTCTCCTCGGTGAGGGCTATGTCTAACGGGCCAAGGCCCTGGGTTGCGCCGGGCTCTTCCGGGCTCTTTTCCCTCCACCGAAGCTCCCTCCTGGCTGCTGCCTCCGCTGCCTCCGCTCCCGTCGCCCCTCCTCCGCACGCCTCCTCCAGGCTCGCCAACTCGCCCGCTGGCGCGCTGGCCGCCGCAGCGGCTAGCGCAGTGGGCGCGGCGAGGGCGGCGGCGGCGGCGACGGCGGCAGCGGCGGCGGCGGCGGCAGCGTACGTTCCATCACCACCCGCGCCGGCGCCGATGCCGCGACGCTCGCTCTCGCTCGAGGGCAGCGGCACATGGCAAGGGAGCCGGCGCGGCGCGACGCGAGGCCCACCAAAGAGTTTCGGGTTGAGCTTCGGGGGCGGCAGCTCGAGCAGCGGCGGCGAGGCTGACGACGCGCACGCGTCGGCGCGCTCGCCGACGCCGAGGCTCGCCACACTGAGGTTGGCCTCACGAACGGCCAACGGGACGGCCATCTGGCGCATCATCTCCTGCAGATCGCCAGTTCGGAGTCCGTGTTTGGAAGCGAAGCGCTCGAGAAAGGCCCGCAGGTCCTCCTCGGTCGCCGGCGGCCGTCCTTGCTCACCGTACTCGTCGATGACGGTCGAGAGGAGGGTTTCCCACAGGTTCGCGTCGACGCCGGAGACCGCCCCCTCAACTTTCTCCGTGCCGGCCTGGTCGGCCTCCAGACTGTCGCGGAGGTTACAGCCTGTGGCGCGCACGTCGTCCTCGTCAAGATCCACGGACGACGCGCGCACGACGGCCGGTGAGACGACCAATGGCGGCGGCGATGCCGACGACGCCGGCATCGGCGTCAGCTCGACAATCGCGTCGGCCTTGGGGGGGGCAGCGGGGCAGCCGTTTGCGTCCTTTTCGGCGGCGACCGTCGCCTTCAGAATTTCTTTCTTTTCAGCCGCCGTGAGCGTCGACACGGTCTTCTTCTTACCGGCACGGCCCTCGGCGGCGGCGGCGGCGGCGGCGGTGGGCTCATCAAGAATCTTGGCTTTGCGCTTGGCCACGGCCTTATCAAGCACAGCCACCGTCTCCATCCATCCCTCATCCCTAAAATGGGAGGCGAGCGCGGCCGCATGGCACGAGGCACGCCTGATCTGCAAGGAGAGGGACTTATAGTTCTTGAACTGGCTCAGAAAGCCCGTGGGAAGGGCCGCGAGCGGATCGGCTCCCTTGTTCAGGAGCAGTGACACGCACGGCTCGTGCGCATACTCAGCTGCCAGGTGGAGCGGCGTCCGAGGGTCCACATTCAGTGACAGGTGCGCCTCGACGTCGGCCTTGGCAGAGAGAAGCAGCGAGACTGCCTCCGCATGCCCCTTCTCCGCCGCCGTGTGCAACGGCGTCCCCTCATCGCGCACACGCTTCCCAATGAGCGTCGGGTCATACGAGAGCATCAGCGCGCACCCGGGCGCATCGCCTGCCCCCGCGGCCAGGTGTAGCGGCAGCACTTGGTCCTTGTTGCGCACGCGCAGGCAGCGCGGTCCGTCCTCGGCATCGAGGAGCAATCTGAGCACGTGCTCGCGAGCCTCAGCGGCTGCAAAGTGAACGGCGCTGTTGCCGTGCGCGTCGAGAGTTGACGGGCGCGCTCCCGCTTCAAGTAGAGCGGCTGCCGAGGCGGCGTGCCCCATCGCGCTCGCAATGTGAAGTGCAGTGCGCCCCTCGTTGTCGGCACCCTCGGGGTCGGCGCGTGCGTCCAGTAGCACGCGGACCAAACCGACCGCATCCGCGCACGCTGCGTACGCGAGCGGTGCATGCTGGAAGCAGTCACACACCGACGCCGAGAGAGCCGGCTCTCCGCGCGTGAGGCCGAGCCGGAGCACATAGGCGAGAAGCGGTGCGGATCCGGAGTAGACGGCGAGGTGGACCAGCGAGGCCTGGTAAGGCATGGCACGCACAACCTGTGGGGAGATGGAGAGCGCACGAGCGCGGGTGCCGCACGACAAGGGCTCGCGGTCAGCGGGAAGGAATGTGCGCAGAGGCAGGGAGGGCAGGGAAGATGCGGGAAGGCATAGAGGGTGAGCGCAGGGCGGGGGGTGGGGACACCGCCGTCGCGGGCCAGCGGAGTGCACTCTCACCAATTGGGAAGGCTCCGTGCGCACGATCCCATCCAAATGAATCAAGGCCGCTGCGATGCCCTCGCCCTCACCCTCGGCGGTGCCGACGGAGGCGTGCGTGGGCGACCAGCCCTTGGAGAGCACCTCGTACAGCGCCTTCGAGCGCCAGCCCCGCATCACTGCGTAGTAGCCGAGTGGCAACGAAAAATCCCATGTCGATCGAGAGCGCGGCGCGCAGCTCGTCCACGGCGTGACGACTCGCATCCCGTGGGGTGCGCCGTGCTCAAGCAGGCTGAGCACGGCGCGCGGCAGGTCGTACTGCACCGCCCACGCGAGTTCGTCGCGCACCTTGGCCAACGGCAGCGCATGCGCACCCGCCCCGTCATCGCGCGTCATCAGGTACGCGATGCACTCGACAAACTCGCGCTTAACCGCAATGTGCAGCGGGTGCACGCCGTATCGGTTGGCGGCGTTGATGTCGGCCTTGCAGGACACGAGGTAGTCGACGAGCTCAATGTAGCCACCCGCGAGCGAGTGGTGCAGCGGTGTGCCCCCGCAGCCATGCTGCCTGTTGTCGGGGAGCGCGCCCTTGGCCACGAGGATCTTGGCAATGATCAGCCGCGCCTTTTGGCAGTTTGCCGACTCGCGGTCGCCGACGGCGACCTCGTGCAGGCCGCAGTCGAGCTCGCGCTGCTTGGCACCTGCCAACATGGAGTGGAGCAACAAAATGTGCCGTCGTCGGACGAGTGTGCAATCGCATGCTAGCCGAACGAGGCGCGATGCGGGCATTCGAGATGCGATGCGGGCATTCGAGACGCGCGCACCTTTAGCAACGAGTGCCCCAACGCTGTGCACGTCTAGGCGCTGCACCGCTTGGATGAGAGGAGAGACGCATAGGTCTTCCATGGCTGCCCTCCTTTTCTCATTGTGAATAAGGTTTCCGCCTCAAGTACTTGTAGCGTCAGCTCAAGCAAGATCGACTCACCATAAGCACGAGGCCGCAGTCTAGAGCTGAAAGGAGTAGTGCATCCGTGCCGTGAGGGGGGTTTGACGTTTCTCGTATCTCGCGACTCGACGAATTTGCTCTCATCTCCGCGCTCCTCGACACAAAATGGCTATCGGTCTCTTCGGTCTCCTCACCCTCACCTTGTGCGCGTCAGCATCGGCCGAGTGAGTTTTCTAACGCACGCCGCACTGCATACATCGACGGCAGCCGCCTCGCACTTCGAAGAGTTGCCCCTTGCATTAGCCTCGTCTGCCCCGCCCACCCACTGAGCGCCTAACCCATGTCGCTCCCTTTTCACAGGCTCGCCACTCCGGCGACGTCGCTCCCCGTGCTGAAGCTTCGCGGCGGCGCCCGCCCCGCAAGTGCGTTGGTCGCGGCAAAGCCAGTGGCAAAGCCGGTGGAAGCTAAGGGCACCGGCATCGACGTCGGCCTCCTGCTGTGCTTCGCGGGCTGGTACCTGGGCAACTACTACTACACACTGAACAACAAGTACGCGCTCAACGCGGCGGGTGGCGCCACGGGTTTCCCGATCACGATTGGCTTCCTGCAGATGTGCATCGGTTCGCTCTATGCGCTCTTCCTCTGGCTCGCCCCGGACGCGCGCCCTCTGCCCACTGTGACCTTCAATGACCTTGCCAAGATCGTGCCGGTGGCGACCTGCTCGGCGGGTGCGCACTTGTCTTCCATCATCTCCATGAACCTCGGCGCCGTCTCTTTCTCACAGATCGTCAAGGCCGCTGAGCCCGCCTTTGCCGCGCTGCTTGGTGTCACGATGTACGCGAAGGCCCCGTCCACATCTGCACCCGCCCAAGTGAAGTGCGGTAGTTGTTGTGAGGGTTGCCCTCTGATAGCCCATGCGCTGACGAACGCGATGGCTGTGTTGCCGTGTGTGCGTGCAGGTACGGCAAGAGCATCTCCAAGGCCAAGTGGCTGTGCCTGATCCCTGTGATCGGCGGCGTGTGCCTCGCGTCGATCAAGGAGCTCGACTTCTCGGTGGTCGCTCTGATCGCCGCGTGCGTCGCCAACGTCTTCGCTGCCTTCCGCGCGAATGAGAACAAGAAGGTGATGGACACGCCCGGGCTGAATGACCGCATCGGCTCGACGGGCAACCAGTTCGCCATCTCGACGCTCCTCGGCGCGCTCTCGCTCCTTCCGGTCTGGCTGATGACGGAGGCGAGCAGATTTGGCAAGTTCCTCGAGATTTTTAAGTCGAGTGCCGTGCTCCGCAACAATTTGATCACGTCGGGGCTCTACTTCTACCTGTACAATGAGCTATCGACGATCACGATCAAGAAGACGAGCGCGACTACCCAGTCGGTGGCCAACACGGCCAAGCGCGTCATCGTCATCGTGGGCGTCGCCCTTGCTCTAGGCGAGTCGCTGGAGCCCATTAAGCTGCTCGGATGCTCCATTGGCATTGGCGGCGTGCTGCTCTACTCGCTCGTCAAGTAAGAGTGCGTTGGCCCGCACCCCGCGCCCGCCAAAGGGCGACGGAACGTGCCCTGATGGTCGGGGAACAGGAGCTTGTATGCAAGAGAAAGGGGCCGACCGTGCACGAATGATTCGTGATGCATGGATGCATTCGGGATGGCCAATTCTCATACAACCAGAAACGCTTCCGACATGTGGGCTTGCACATACCCCCGGGGTATAAGAGGCCGGGGGCGGCGCGCGCGCTGATGCCCCGGCCGGCCGTGATCCCTCACCCTGTCCCTGACCTTGGTGTATGCACCGCGATGAAACGTCAAAGGTACGTTGCGAGTTGCGTCGCGCCGTGGACCCGTGAGTTACTTTGTTTCTGGACCCCAGTTTGTTTATGATTTGTTTCCGGTGGAAAGTAGATGGCCAAGCCTTTTGTTCGTAGGCTTCCGTTCGTACTTCGATCTTCGTTCTTGTGCACCGTTCCCTGCTTGGAACCCGCTTGTCGGCGTTCGGCTCACGACGCCGAGAGCCCGAGACAAAATCCGCGGACCTCTTCGCTTCCTCTTCGCCTGACGACGAGTCGTGCACCCGTACCGCGCTACCGGTACCGCGCTACGGCGATCAGGGCCGCGGCCGCCTACTCACGAATACATTTTCACATCGCAGACATCACAGACCGAGACATTCCGTCACGGACTCGCATTTCGCTCGTGAGTCCACGCTCGTTCAGGCCTCGGACCTCGCCGGCTGCTGTGAGAGCCACTGCGACAACCACGATGCTTCCCACACGCGCGGGGCGTTGAGGTCCTCGATCGTTGCTTTGGCGACCTTGTCGAACCAGCGCTTCGCCTGCTTGAGGTCCTTGGGGATGGCGTTGAAGCCGTTGGCGTACGAATCTCCCAGGTTGAAGCACGCGCATTGACTGCCGAGCATTGCCGCCTCGCACAGCAGCGTCATGCCGTGCGCCGTGTTCTGCTTCACGCCCTCCCCATTCAGGTAGCAGCGGCCGAGCTCACTCGTGCCCGCAGCGCAGCCCGCCTCGTGCGACTTCTGGATCCACTCGAACGCCATCACGCTGTCCTTGGGCAGGCCCTTTTCGCCGTTCCCGTACCAGTGCCCAAGCGCGTGCATCGCCCAGCCGTCGCCCGCCTCGGCCTGCCGCCGCATCGCCCGCACCTCACTGTCCTCTTCCTTGGTTGCCTTGACCGCCTTCGCAAAGGAGGAGAAGAGTTCTTTCTCTTCCTCCTCGAGCTGCTTCTTCATCGCCTGCGCAAACACACTGACGAGTATGCTGTCGCTCTTCGTGCTGGTGCTGCTGCTGCCATCTGTCGGCGCCGACTTGGCCTCGACGGTGTCCACGTTGAGCAAGGCCTCGACCTCGCTGACGGCTTTCTTAGTGCTCGGCGAGCTCCATTTGAAGGAGTCGCCCCGACCGACCTGTGTCGCGCTGCGAATCGTGGTAATGCGTACAGTGGTTGCCCAATCTGACCCCGCCTCGCGCGTCCTGTCCACAATAGCCTTTCCTAGGGTGCGTACTCGGTTCCGAGGGCTCGCGTTGGCAGACGACTCGATGGACGTGTCGCACAAGAGTGAGGGCGCCCACACCTCTGCGGAGCGATCGCAGAGGACGATGCTGCTCTGGCGCGCGAAGTTCGCAGAAGGGGTGCGCGGAAGCGCGGAGCCCATGAGCGCGAGGTGCGCGAGCGGAAGGAAGAGCATCGGACTGCTTCGATGACGACTTCTTGGGCGCAATCGGACATTCTTTTACGTTCTTCTCAGGAATCTCGTGAAATCTCAAGTGCGCCCCTCTTTTTTTAATGTTCAGCTGCATCGGAAGCCAACCTGCCTGTACTGAAAAGCAAGTGATGAATCAGCAGTCGTGCGACGGGCGTCGTTCGAGGTTGATCGACATCGACACATCGTCGCCCGCCACTCGCCCTGATCGTCGCATTTGAAGGCAAGGAGGGCGCGCGACGAGTCGCTCTCTTGCAACCTCGGCGGTTCCCATCATCCATCCCGAGCAGAAAGCTAACGTGCGAAAGCGCCGTTTCGAGCGCTTACGCCGAAAAATGCTTTCTTCCGATCACGCCCGTGCGGCCTACGCGAGCGCGCGCGACGCCGTCGCGACCCAGGCCGAGATCGATCGCTGCCAGCCCGACGACTCGCCTATCTTGCGCATGCTGTTGCATCCCTGCCCGCCCGGCATGCACGGCTTCCGGTGCGACGTGCGCTGGGACGTCTCTGACTCTTTTTTGCCGACTGCGCGCCGCTGGGTGCGCCAGTGGAACGCGACCAACGGCCACTGCCAGCGCGCCTTCTTTGCTGCGTTCGCCGAGGTGCTCACGCGCGTGCACTGGGAGAATGAGTGGGATGCGCAGCCGTTCCGCATCGCGGCGACGCCGCCGCGTACGATGGGCAAGATGCTGCACCAGCTCACCACCGTCAACTACTTCCACCTGACGGCGGGCCGCCTGCGGCCGCCAATAGCCCGCCGGCTCGCGCCTGGCGAACGCATGCGCGCGATGCCGCAGCCAGGCTTCCGATGGAATGTGCTCGATTATGGGGGGGGGCAGCGCGAACCAGTTGACTATAAGCGGCTGCAGACCATGCCAGGCAACGTCTTTTCGCGCCCGCTGAGCGGCAGCACGCGCTGCGCAGACAATGGCCTCCGTCGCGCCGCGTGGCACTGCCTGTGGCAGCGCTTCCCGCAGCAGCAGCTCGCGCCTTCGCCCGCGCGGGGCACTCCTGTCGCCGCCGCGGCAGCGTTACTGTACAACCTTAGCTATGAAGGCAAGGCGCACGACGAGCTTGCGCAGTACTTGGTCGCTGGGACCGTCGTCGACGTCTTCACGCAGCCCACACGCGCCGTGCGATCGTACATTGACGACCACCTCCGGATCCTTTGCCATCACGCCGTAGGGCCGTACTGCGGGCCCGGCGTGAGCGGCGGCGGCGGCGGCGGCCGCAGGAGCAGCAGCGGGAGCAGCAGAAGCAGCAGCAGAAGCAGCAGCAGCAGCAGCCCGGTCGCGGCGGTACACGTGCGCCACGGCGACGCGTGCGACGTGCGCAGCCAAACGCCCGGCCCTTTCAACGCAATGTTCGAGCGCGGCAAGAAGACAGGTAGACTCGAGCGGGTGCCTAGGCGCAAGTGCTATACGTGGTCTGTCTACCGACGGGCGCTTGACGAGATGCGCGAGCTGTATGGGGTGCAGACCGTCGTGGTGGTCACCGACGATCACGAGGGCGCCATGCTCCGCTCGCTCGCGTCCGACTCCGCCTTCAATTGGGTGTACTTGGACTTTGACCGCAAGCAATTCCGCAAGCAGGCGTGGATGGAGTTCCGTTCCGAGCTCGATGAGCATGCTCCCTTCTCGCTCGCGGCCGAGCTCGAGCTACTTGCCACCGCCGATGTCTTTGTGGGCAATATGGGCAGCCACACGAGCCGCATGATGTACATGAAGATCATCGGCGCCAGCCGCACCGCCTTGCTGCCTCCCTTTGTGTCTGTCGATGGCTACGGGCTCTGCTGCGGCTTCACCGATGAGTGCACCAAGGCGCAGATCCGCAAGCGCGGGCGCAGTATCCGGCAGTGCATCTACACTTACGGCCTGGCCACGGGCGGCGAGATGTACTTTTACCACTGATTTGTGCGGCTGAGAGCGGAGTTGGTTTCGCTTGTGCGCGCGCGATCTCCGCCGGCGCCGGGTAGGCGCCGGGCGCGAACCAACAAACGTATCGTGACCGGGGACGCGACGGGGACGCGTATAGCGCGTGCCCCACCCCAAGGTTATTCACTCAGGCTGCTTCTCAAGCAAAGCCATGTGAGGACATAGCTCCGCGCCTTGAGGCCATATCCGCGCTCGCAGCAGCCCGTCGCGCACGAGCCCGGCCGGGCGGTGCATGCAGTTACAAGCAGGAGTAAAGCACAGAAGCAAGGAAAATAACCGAAAAAAACCGTACCAGAACGAACGCGCACGAGGCGCACGAGACGCCAAACGACGCCCCCGCTCTCGACCACTCGACGCTCCACTACGCACTAGAACGCCCCCCCCCGGCCCGGGGCCTCCACGGACCGGCCTTGCACGACGCTCCTAGTCGCTACCCTCGACGCAAACCTGAACAACCTCGACCGAAACCAAAACGCACCACGTTCAAGCAATCATTCGGAATTCCATGAAATCAACTAGAAATCAACCTAAGTATCCACAAGGGCGTCTCGGTGCGCGGCTGTGGGGGCGTGACCGCGACAGTGTTTGAACCCACAGTTTACAAACGGGATCGGAACGACTCGCCAGCGCCGTATGTAGCGAACTCATGCTTCGGGTTAGCGCGTTGTCAGTGGGGGTGCCTTCACGTTCTGTGTTCACACGCCTTCACAGCAGGAATCCAGCTGCCTGCTACAGCAGTTACAGCTGCTCCTCCACCATGTTCCTCGCAGTCCTTCTTGTATCGCTGACTCTCTCAACTTTTGGCCTCACGATACGCTCTCCACAACCGCCGCAGCCATCGCCGCAGCCATCGCACAGCAAGGGTATGACTCATGTCGCGCTCGTTGAGCTCGGCACTGGCTGCTGCCACCAGAATAATGCCACCAAGGCTGCGATGCGTGCAGCCAACGCCGCAGTGGAATGGAACTCGATCAAAGTTCGTACCATAATTCCAGGTTCGTACGACGCGATGCGGCTGCACGTCCAAATCGGCGTGCCGAATCCCGGGGACGTCAGTCTCGATGCGATCGCCTCTTGCTTCCCGTACGGCACTCTGCTGCCGATTGTCGTCGAGAAGGGAGGACTGCTCGGCAGCAGCCGCGCCGGGCTCCCGGCCGACGAGCCCGTCGAGGCGCACATGACAGTGGCGTGCTGCTGCGTCACGGTGGGCTGGGGCGTGCCGGTGGGGTGGGACTCGCCGGCTGGGTACCTGGAGGCAGAGGAGGCGGAGGTGAAGCGCGATGATGAGACGGCCGCTTTCGACAAGCAGGCTGAGGCGTCAGCGATCTTGAACAAGGAGGCGGGAGCGTCGGCGCTGGAGGCAGTGCCTGCTACTACCGTGGCGGATGAGACGCTCGAGCCTACAGTAGCCTCGACTCCCAGCACGACGCCCACACGCGCCGAGATGACGCCGGGATCGCCCGAGATGCGCGCCCGCGCCGCTCTGGTGCAGAAGCGATGGGCGAGCCGCGTGCTCACACCCTACGAGGCCTTCAAATTGCTCGGCGACGAAGACGCGATTGAGGTGTATGACGTGAGAACGAGCGAACAGGCGGCGAACCACGAGATCAATGGATGCAAAGGCACGACTGTCTTAGGGGCGAAGAGTCTTCCGCTCGATGACATCGTCTCGGGCATGGTGGACGTGCCGCCGAGCGAGCTGCCCATCATCCTCGTGTGCTCTCGCGGGCCCAAGTCCCTTGTGGCGCTCGACTATCTCGCTGAGGCGTGCCCGAAGGCCGTGTGCATCGAGGGTGGCATCACGGCGTGGGATGTGGCCAAGCTGCCGACGCAGAGCGTGCGTGGGCAGTAGAGTTGCGTTACTGTACGTCACCGCATAAACTTTGAGTTCCAACGTTAAGGAAGCGTTAATTTCTTCCTGCGTAGGATGTACTTGATTCGATACTTGATCGGTGTTCGGTTAAAAAAATGTTTTTTCGATAAGTTACTCTTTTTCGATGCGTTTTGCTTAGAAGTTAGATACCCGTACCGTAATCCGGTACCACGCCGCTCGCCAATTGCGCCTCTCGCTAGACGCTTCGGACGCGCGGCGGCGGAGGCGCCCGGCCCGCGGCCGGTTAGAGCGTTACCGTAGAGGCGCGCACAGCTCTCAACTGCCGATTCCGGTACCGGTACCGATAACCCCCTTCTTTTTACCGGTAAGTACCGGTACACAGAACGCACAAGCAGACCCACACACACTCTCGCCATCGCGCAGTCGTCTTGTGGCCCACCTGAAGCTGCCGCAGCATTACAGTCGAACGGAAGTGTGCCCATGTCAGCTCAGCGCGAGGTGTATGCAACCATTTGGTGTGGAAGCGCTGCGTCGGCCTACTTTTCAGGCTTCCAGGTGCTGTTGCATTCTATCCGGCAACACGATGAGCATCGGCCCATCGTCGTTCTGATGGATGGCGCTACAAACTGCACACCCACTGCTGATGGGCCGCTGCTCGACGATATTGCGGAGCGGCACGCACCGCTCATCTTCAAGCATGTCAATGTTCCTGTGCGGAACAAGCACTGCCTCAGAAGTATGCGTGGGCCTCGAGTCAATGGGAGTCGAGTCGCTTCACGCCCGGGGTTGAAGTACACGTTTCTCAAATTTGCGTTGTTGAACATGACGCAGTTCGATCGGATTATTTACATCGACAGCGATGCGATGGTACTCCGCCCATTGCACAAGCTTTGGTCTATTCCACTTGCACCCATGTTTTCGTTGGCAGCTGCCATGGCGATCAAAGCCAAGATAGGGAAGGCAGAGAAGAATTGTTTGCCAAATGGCCGACTTTATGGGGTCAGCAAATTCAACACAGGAGTGATGGTCATCATTCCGAATGCATCCGAATACTCCCGTGCATTGCATCAGCTTGGAAATCGTGCATTGATGTTTTGCAATGACGGCGAGCAGACCCCCTTCAACTTCCTCTTCCGCCGAAGCACACGCTGTCTGCCACACACATTCAATTGTTACGACCCCTATTATATCGCCCAGCCGGCGACGATGTGGAATCGGAGTGTTGATCGCGTCAACATGAGCGGCTGCGTCGAGCATGCAAGCTCGTTGCCACATGTTGTCCACTTTGCAATGACAAGCAAACCATGGAGCAACCAGTCTATCAGCCGAGGGCTCGTTCACACTGCAGCTCTCTACCAAAGATGGGCGAGCATAGCCAATCGCTGGCACCGCCTGGACGCATCTGCTCGATAATCATTTCGACGAAGGGCGTGTATAGTCTCTCGAGTACACGCCGTGTACACGCCGTGATGCACCGGACGGAGTCGGTGTGTGCGAGTGCGGCACAGAAGCACAGTGATTTGTGTGTCGACGGGAAGCCGATTCGCGGTCTGTTGGCCGCGGGAATTTATTGGCGGCAGGAGCGCGCATGCGATCGCCGTGCACCTCGGGTGCACCTCGAGTCGGCCGCGGGGCCTGACCCTGCTCCCTCGATCTCTGCGCAGCGTGCGCCCCGGGAGGAATCTCCCCAATCACGGCGCAGCCTGCTGCCCTTGCACCGCGTAAGCGAGCCCGCGAGCCTCCTCCACGGCCGGCGCGTGTGCTGCAGCCCGCCCGAGGGACAGGCGGTTCGCGGCGCTCCCGCCCCAACAGGCAACGCCGCACCCTATTCGACGATGAGTCCGACGCTGTGCTGGTTTCGGAAGCGGAATCCCAACCGGCCGCTCAGGGGGAGGTGTGCGCACGGCGCGGCAAGCGGTGCAGGGAACTTGAAGCGCCCAGTTGCCCGGTGAGGGGGCCCCAACGACAGCCGTACGGTGTGAGGGACCGGGGCGAAAGCGCAGCAGCCCACCTTCTATACATTCGCGCGGGCAGGGTCCGTGAGCGTGAGATGGCCCCCTCGGCCTCCTCCCTCACCACCTTGACACTCCCGCCCCCTTCCTCCTTCTGTTCGATCCGGTGTTTGTGGTAGCGTGTGGCGCGCGCGTGTGTGTCCGTGTGCGTGTGTGCCGCACCTTGCGCCCCCCACGATGGGTCTCCACGGGGCCTGTGGCTGTGCGTCTTGCCGAGATGGCAATTTAACGTGAACGTGGCCGCGGGGCCTATGCGCGAATTTTCGATGCATGACCGTTTCGTCAAGACCCCGCGGCGGCGCGATGAGCCCCGCGGCGATGACACCGCCGAAGACCCCACCGGCCGACATGCTTTCTCGCTACACGATGAATGGCGCGATCCCACTGGAGCACTTTTACGTCGACGACACCATTGGTGGCGAGCTGACGCACTACACATTTCCAGCAGACGACCTGAAGCACATGCTCAAGGAGGCGGCACGCTCTGTTGCTAATCCAAGTCGGCTGCGTCCGAAGCAAGCGTGGATCACAGAGGCGATCGTAGATGCCATTCGCGAGCGTGATGGCGACGGCACGCGACAGCGCGAGGCGCAGGCCGTCGTCTTCGGGAGCAGCGAGCCATGGGTCGAGTGCCTGCTCCTTGCCGCAGGAGCCAAGAATGTGACCACCGTCGAGTATAATTATCGCACGTACGAGGATCCGCGGCTGGTGACAACGACGTTAGCCGAGTTTGAGCCGGCCTCTCGCTTCGATGTCGCGGTCGCGCACGGCGCCTTTGATCACGATGGATTGGGACGGTACGGCGATCCTCTCAACCCGGACGGCGACTTGGCGGCGATGCAAACGGTATGGAGGTCACTCAGACCGGGCGGGGTCTTCCTGCTCTCGCTGCCGGTGGGGCCGGATCTGGTCGTGTGGAACCTGCATCGGCGCTACGGTACACTCCGGCTCCCGCGCATGCTCGCGGGCTGGGAGGAGCTCCGACGGGTAGGCTGGATGGACGGCCGGCTGCATGCGCCCGCGGATCACCGCCATCGCTATGAGCCGGTGTTTGTGCTTCGGCGCAATTCGAGCGAACCGGAGCCGGCGTATCGACTGGACGATCGACCTGACGACCGACTGCGTGCCGGCGACGAACCAGAAGAGGATAGGAAGGAGGAGCTGTGAAAGATGCAAGGAAAGATGCGAACCTCGCCTGGTTGTAGTGAGAAGTGAGTGCGTCGAACGCGTGTGAACAGGTGCTCGGCGAGACTCTATCCGAGTTGATTTTGTCCGGATCCGACGCAGGGATAGTTTGGTGCTTGGCGTGCTTGCCTGTTGCCTGCTTGCAGTTCGTTTTTCTAAAATTAGGAAAGACGGTCGTTTTGACGTTTCGCGTCGCCGTTGCCGCAAGCATTCGTTGCCACGAGACGGAGCGCTCGGCCGATTGGCTGATGGCGGTCGACTCGCTCGACATGACGGCGTTCGACCGAAGCATCGACGACGAGCATACGCAGACGCGTTCATCGAGCCCGGACACGACCAGCTCGACTGACGCATTTGGCAACGGCGGCGCAGGTGCGGGGTGCGGCGGCTCGCTCGTCAAGCGCCCTTGGACGCCCGAGGAGGACACCGCGCTGGTCGCAGCCGTGCACAAGTACGGCGCGTGCCGCTGGTCAATGATCGCCACACAGCTCTCCACAGGCCGCGTCGGCAAGCAGTGCCGCGAGCGCTGGAACAACCACCTGTGCCCGGAGGTGAAGAAGACTGAATGGAGCGAGGAGGAGGACCGTGCCATCCTGCAGGGCGTGGCGGTGCTGGGCACCCGCTGGTGCGAGATCATCAAGACGCCGGCGCTCTCGGGCCGCACCGACAACGCCATCAAGAACCGCTTCTACTCGCTCCAGCGCAAGATGAAGGCGCGCCAGGCTGGCGGCCTCCGCCGCCGCCGTCAGCACCCGGCCGCGGGCCAAGAAGAGACGGCGCCGGCGGGGCTCGCGGAGCGCGTGGTGGCGATCGCGACGGAGCTCGCGTTCGCAACCGATGAGACCGACCGCGACCGACTGATCGAGCAGCTTACCGCCACGCTCCACGAGGGTGATGAGAGCTCAGGCGACCTCGACGATCTCGGCGAGCTCGGTGGCGAGCTCAGCGAGCTCGATGGGCCAGGTGAGAGCCTCGGGCAGCAGCTCGACAGCCTCTCGTCGCAGCTCGGCTTCGCGAATCTGCCCTCGACCTCACTCGATCTCGCTAAAGCTAGCTCCGCCGACGTCGCCGAGCTGCTCAAGTTGGACCTCGATGCCCACGCGATGACCGGGACCGAAGCGCCCGGCGCAGGGGCGGCCAGGTTGCACACCGCGGGCTCGGAGCCGACGGAATTGAGCGGAGACACGTCCTCGTCCACCTCGACCATATCGCCCGATGGCGCGGGCGGTGTCGCCATGCTGCAGCTCTCCGCGTGGGCTATGTCGACTGCGGGCTCGATAGCGGATCAGCTACCAGCACTAGTCGAGGAGAGCGCCCTTGACCTCTCACCGACAGCCTCGGTGGACGACCTGATCGGCTCCATCTCCTCCCGTTCCGCTCAGCAGACCTTGCGGGCCAAGCGCTCGCTCGCCGCCTGCGCAATCTCGGAGGATCTCGGCTCGCTACTCGGCGCTCAACTCGGCGCTCAGTGGCCATCTGGCGAGCCGCCGATCGAGATTGCAGCCGAGATCGGCAGCGTTCGTGCCGTGCAGCTCTCGCTCCCGCCGAAGCGCACCCAGCCACACGAGCGCACGCGCGAAGAGCACGGCGTCTCATTTGGAGGCAAGGCTGCCGCCGCAGCAGCAGCTCGCGCCGCCACTACACAGGTGCTGCGCGAGACGACGACCGTTTTCAAGGCGCCCGGCCCGGGACAGGTGCTCAATATGACGCCAGTATTCAAGGCGCCCTGCCCGGGACAGGTGCTCGCACCGGCGGGCATGCCGCACCGCGCGCTCTCGCCCCGTGCACCCGCTGCCGCCGCCGCCAGCGGCGCCCCACCTTGTCCCCCCAATGTGAGCGCATCTTGCTTGGGCGGGCGGCATGCGTACCGGGCCATGCTCGCGCCGTTACGCCTACCGGTCGAGCCGCCAGGTACGCCCGTGGAGGCGATCGACTCGCCCAAGCGGCAACGCACCGCCACCGGACACGTGGCGGGTGGCGCACCCTCGTCGGAGCTGCCGGCGGGAGATCGCATCTCGCCAATCGGGGTGCTCAAGGGCGGGCGCAAGATCGGGGCCAAGTCGCCGCTGGGTGGGCCGCCGACGCCGCTGGAGGAGGCAGCGGCGGCAGTGGCAAGAGCGGGGCTCGCGATCTACGCCGCGACGACCGGGACCGAAGAGCCCGGCGCCGCGGCGCCTTTCGCTGATCTCCTCTCGCCTGTCTCTGAGCTCCTCAATGTATCTCTCTTCAACGATCTGTTCGGCGCGACGCCAACAGAGCCAACCTCTCATGGCATCGCCTCCGCCGCGACCCTCGCCACCGTCGCAACCGCAACTACCGCCGCTGCTGTGCCTTCACCGGCCACCAAGCCCGCCGTCGTCATCGCCGTGCCGACAAAACTGCCCAGTCCTCCGTGCGGCTCGGGCAGGAACGCGATGACGCCGGCTGGCGGCCCGCTGCAGACAACGGTTGCTCGCGCGTCGCCGACCGGCGGGCGTGGCGGTCGGCGGTCGACGCGACAGGCGGCTGAATGTCGTGTCACGTTTGCGGAGGCTCGGGCGAGCCTCACATGCTGAATAGCCCGTTGCCAGGGGCGGACGCTCCGAGCTCTGACCTCTGGACCTCTGACCTGCTGACCTCTGACCTTGGTTGGACTCTTTCTACCTCAGAGCCATTCCCGCCCCTTCCACATGCCACCACCGCGCTCGTGAGTACCGCGAGAGCTGGGGCGGCGGCGGGAGAGCACCGAGGCGTTCTTTGCAAGCAAGCCGACCGCCCCCCTCCCCTGTCCTGAAGCTTGCCGTGCTGGTGTTCGTGCATGCCTTAGCTTGAAGCATTTCGCGGTCCAGCGCGTACCATGCGCGGAACGCATCGGGCAGCGGCACGCGCGCGCACGGCGGATCGCATGTAGACCCGCGCGTGCCGCCCGCCCTTTTCCCCACTGCCTAGGAGGCCGTTGGGCGATGGAGAAAGCTCTTGAATTCCGTTGACGATGGCGTCGGACATTCTGTGGACCGTGAGAGTCGCGCCCTGCAAACGATAGATGCATGTTGCTCCTGCACGACCGTTCGGTGTGCCTGCTCAGCCTGATGTTGGGCCACCGTCGCCGTGAGAGATGGAATGCCGCCCTTTGATGCGTGTCGTCCGTGTACCGTGACGTGATCGGTGTGAGGCGGCTGGTGGGAGCGGAAGTGGTCTCGTCAGTACCTCTTCGCGGCTTCCGACGGTTCCGTTCGCCTTCGGATCGCGCGCCCAGCCGGCGGCGCGTTTGCCGTTACCGCAACGCCCGCCGAAAGGGCGGAATCGGGGACCGCGCGACGCGGGGGGGCAACG
>JWZX01002168.1:0-43375 GCA_001275005.1 Chrysochromulina tobinii | reverse complement strand
CCGCCGCCGCTCCAGCCCGGTGCCGAGTACCGGCCCGTGCTGAGCCTGGCGCTCACCTTCGCGGGCAACGCCGAGGACTTTGATGCCGCGGCCGTAGCCAACTTCCGGACGCTCCTGGCGCAGCTGCTCGGCGCCCCTGTGTCCAGCGTCGTCCTACAGGTGCGCTCTGGCAGCATTGTGATCGATGTCCGCGTCTTCATGTCCCTGCCACCAGCGAGCAGCTTGCTCACCGCCGCATCGCTTTCCAGCGCCCTCGGGGTGAATATCACCAACGTCGTCTCGACCTACGAGATCCTCGAGATCCAGGCGCCGTCGCCCCCGCCGCCCTCACCGCCGCCTCCTTCGCCGCCGCCCTCGCCTCCGCCGCCCTCGCCGCCGCCTCCTTCGCCCCCGCCGCCCTCGATGCCGCCCACGCAAATGGTGCGCGCGCTCGCGCTGCTCTACGACTCCACGGGCGGTAGCGCGTGGCGCAACCGCCTTAAGTGGCTCTCCGGCGAGCCGTGCGTCGACGGCTGGTTCGGCGTGCACTGCTGCCCACAGGCGCTGCCGGTCCTGCGCGGGGACGACGAGTGCACCACCGACGGCGGCGGAGCCACCGGCGTGCTCATGACGCAGGGCAGCGCCGCCTGCCACTCGGGCTCCGTCACGGGCACCGCGCGCGACCTTGCCACGTGCGTCGTCGTCAAGGTGCTGCTCCCGTCCAACAACCTGATCGGCTCACTCGACAGCGCGATCTGCGAGCTGCCCTTTCTGCAGCACCTCGACCTCTCGGGCAACGCGCTCACTGGCAGCCTTCCCTCCGCCGCCGACTGCTGGCCGCGCCTCACCTACCTCGACCTGACGCAGACGCGCTCGTGGGACGACGAGGGCGGCGTCTCCGGCCGCGTGCCCGAGTGGCTCCTTGATCGCCTCAGGTCACTGGCGCCGCTGCGCCTCGCCAACAACGCCTTTGACGACCCGACGGCCGCCGAGTCCGCCGTTGCGATCAGCCGGATCTGGCAGCGCTGCCAGACGCTCGGCGCGGAGCAGTGCTCGGGTGTCCCGCCCATTGGCTGCAGCGCCTTCAACCGCCAGGGCCAGCGCTACGAGGTGGAGCTCGACGGCCTCGGTTGCGTGCGCTGCCCGACGCCGCTCGAGATCTTCGGCATCGCCGGCGGCATGGCGGGCATCGTGCTGCTCCTTGTGCTGCTCGTGGGCGTCTTCAGGTACTTCGTGCGCAAGTACCCAGAGCACGCCAAGACCCACGTCGCCTCGATCATGATCCTCTGGGGCCACCTGCAGACGCTCGCCATCATCGGCAGCTTGCAGCTTGGCTGGCCGCTCATCATCCAGCAGATCCTTGCGGGGATCAACCTGCCGCTCATGGGCTACATCCCTTTGCCGTGCATCCTGACCGACCCGGTGCTCAAGGCGCTGCTGAGCTACGCGGAGACCGCCGGCGTGCTGATGCCGCTCGTGGGCGCCTGGCTCGTCGCGCGGTGCGCGCGTAAGGCGTGGGCCGAAGACGTTCTGAGCATGCTCTTCAGCTTTCTCTTCACTTTCGGCCTCCGTGCGAGCGTGACCCTCTTCATGCGCTACGACGAGGACCAGACTCGGCTGATCATCGCCCGCCTCGTGGCGCCGCTCCTCTGGCTCTTTTGGCTCTTCCTGCTCTGGCGCTTCCACCGGCTGCTGCGCGAGGCCCGGATGATGGCGGAGAACGCGGCTTCAGCAAAAGAGAAGGCGGCAGCGGCGAAGGCAGCTCCAGCGCCCACCGGCCGCATTGAGATGGGTGCATACGTCATGGTTAATGGCAGGCGAGGCAAGATCACGTCCGACAACAGGACTAGTAACCCATACAAGGTCACCTATGACAACGGGGAGGTGAGCGGATGGCTACACCCCCACGATGTGACACGGGATGTGACTCGGGCGGCGAGGGTGGCGAGGGCAGAGGCTGTGCAGCTGCAGAAACGGGCGCGCAGCGCGGCGGAGGCGGTGCGCTACCTGACCGAGCGGTACGAGAGCGACGACGGCCTGGGAGGTGCGCGGTGGCCGCTCCGCTCGCAGTGGCAGCTCGTCGTGTGGGCGCGGCAGGGGCTCCTCTTCCTCGTATCCTTCGCCATGGACTGCTTGATGTGGTTCTCGCCGTACGAAGCGCTCCGGACCGCACGCTTCGTCTTTGCCGCGCTTGCGATCGCCGTCCTAGGCGGCTTCTGGTGGCTGCAGGCCTGGCGTCAGCCGTACGAGATGCGTCAGCAGCATTGGCTCGAGACCTTCCTCTACGCGGTCGACATCCTGGCCATCGTCGGCGCCTGCGTGTACGGCGCACTCACGCGCGACGGCACGGTGCAGGACGGGTCCATTCGGCTGGCGTTCGAGCTGGGCCTTGGCGCGCTGCTCATCGTCTCCGTAGTCGGAGTGGTGCTTTTCGTCGGCATCAATATTGCGCTTGAGCGTTGGTATATCCAGCAAAATTACCTGCAGCACGGGCTGGTGCAGATGCTTGAAGGAAAAATGGAGGCGGCTCAGATCATCGACCAGCCGATCGTGGACGCCCTCCGCGACGGCGCGGTGCGCCTCATCAACTGTGCGTGGCTGCTAGACTCCGCGCACTCGGATGAGCAGCTGCCGCGCGTCACCAAGGTGGTGGCACGCGTCGCTTCCAACAAGCCGAGGAGCACGCTGGTTCGACGGTTGGCAACGCACTGCGGGACCTCGTCCATCTGCATCACGGTGGAGGCGGCGTCGGCAGCCTCGCTGTCGCCGCCTCCCTCTCCTCCGGAGGTGGCTGCCCTGGCGGAGGTGCAGCTCGAGCTGGCCGGAGCGGGTGGTCACCGACAGGGTGGCGGAAGAGCTCGAGCTGGCGCGAGGATGAGGCATGAGCAGGAAGAGCTCGAGCTGGCGCTCGCTATCTCTGCTTCGCTGGCTGAGCAAGAGCAAAAAGAACAACGCGACCGCCTCGCCGCCGCAGAGCTCGTCGCTATTCGGACGGTCGTGAGCGAGCGCACGAATGCTTCGCCCTCTCAAAGCTCGATGGCGCTTGCACCACGGAGCAGCGCGCCCCTGGCCAGGTCAATGCCGAGGCGTGCCACCTTGAACGGCCCGCCACCTCCACCCAAGGCCGCGTCAAGCACTCTGCCGAGCTCCCATCCGGATACAGTTGCTGTCACGGCCTCGCCAGCCTCGCCAGTGCGGCCGCGGTGGAGGAGGTGGCGGTGGACGCCTTCCTCTCCTCCGGAGGTGGCTGCCCTGGCGGAGATACAACTCGAGAATTTGTCGTCCGCTGGGCACATGACTACAGTTGTGGTCACCTTCCACCTCAGCACGTTTGACGAAGTCGCCCCGCTCACCGCAGTCGGCCTGCGCCGCAAGGCCGAGGCGGTTAAGGAGAGGCTGGCTGAGCTTGGGGCCAAGGACATCGAAATTGTCTTGGGAAAGCACTTTCTGCCACGCTGCCAGGACATGCCGGAAAAAGCTTTCCTTAAGCCCAAGGATGCCGTGGTCCTTTTTGAAAAGGGGCACCGCGGCGTTCGCGTCCTCAGCTACTGCTGGCGCACGGGCATGAACGACCCAGATGGCCGCACCCTCGAAAAGATTCGCAGCTACTTGAATGTGGATAGGGGCAGAAGCGGCGACTACGGTCTCTTCGTGGACTTTGCGTGCATCCCGCAGCCCTTTGCATGGCCGTCGTGGCACGCCCCGGGGGCGATCGCGCTGCGCTTCGGGTCCGAGGTGGTCTTTCAGGGCCCGCTCACAGTGCTCAGGTTTGAGTTGGAGCGCGTCGCCACGGAGGACGAGGCGCAGGTTTGCGTCGACGAGCTCGTCTCCCTGTGCGAGGAAAACAAGTGGGAGCTCGTCTCCATTGCGGACTTTAAGAGCCTCGGCCTGAGCGATCACGTCAGTGTGCTCTTCCACGGACGTTACCTCAGGGGTGTGTACCGCTTCGACGAGGCAGTCTCTGCCGAAGGCTTCGTGCGCTTCCGCAAGGAGGGCGACGCCGAGAAGGCACGGCACAATCCCAAGCTCGTGGGCATGTGCGGCGGCAAGGAGCCACAGCTGATGGGCGAGCACGTCTTCGAGAATGAGCTCAAGTTTTGCCGCGGCCTCTCCGTCATGGGCTGCCTCTACGCGTCGGCCACAGGCACCTGTGTGCTGCAGCTCACGAACCCGCCTGGCAAGCTCGGTAGTGACGACGTCGCGCCGAGCGAGCTCGTCTCTGAGCGCACGGGGACCGTTTTCGTCGTTCAAGACAAGTCGCTCAAGGACAAGTCGCTCGAGGAGCTGCAGATGGAGTTGGGCGACCGCGTGCTGGCCTGCGAGAAGAAGGGGCGGGGTGGTGAG
Source organism: Chrysochromulina tobinii (assembly GCA_001275005.1). Classification (NCBI taxonomy): domain Eukaryota; phylum Haptophyta; order Prymnesiales; family Chrysochromulinaceae; genus Chrysochromulina; species Chrysochromulina tobinii. The sequence goes on along the minus strand of JWZX01002168.1, from coordinate 39,052 downwards.
GTTGTGGTGCGTATCTACGACCAGAGGGCGGCACGCGCCGCGCGCTTACTGAACGTGCGCGGCTACCCGCTTCGTCGCAAGGCCCGCGTGGTGTACCCAATGTACAACTTGCGGCCGTACGGCTCGCGAGGGTGGCCGACCTTTGAGACGTCCGCTGCCTCGATTGTGCTCACGCATCTCACGCAGCTCAAGCAGAGCGGCGAGGACCTTTCGGACGAGCTTAAGCAGGCGGAGGCGAGCGGTCCGAAGCTCATCAATATCGACGTGATCGACCTCACCCTTCAATTGAAAAACCCGAACGAAAGGGTTGGTGCGACCTTTTTTCCGACCTTCGAACCCAACAAGGTGGTTGTCGTGGATCCGAACTCGCCGGCATTTAAAGCAGGCTTGCGCGCGGGCGACCTCATCCTCGCAGTCGATGGAGTCGAGTGCACAGAGAGCGTGATCGCGCCCAAGTTGTGGAAAGATGGTGCTGGCCGTCCCGTCCGCAAGCTTCGCATCGCCCCGCGTGAGGTGGTGGTCGTGCAGTCGCCGGAGCACCTCCTTCGCCAGTGCAAGAAGAAGCTGCGCTTGAAGCGGATCTTCTTCACCGGGAACGCCGACCGGAAGGTTGTTGTCCAGCTGCTCTCCGACTTTGAGGACTCTATCGCGGTTCAGTTTGATCAGAAGCGCGCCGAGCTCCATAATCTCAGGACGGAGGACCTCGTGCGCGCGCGCACCGAACAGCTGGGCGAGGCGCGCAGGTCGCGAGACCGCAAGGAGCCTTCGTTGACACGAGGAGGATGGGCATGTTGGCCGCTCACCTCCCACGAGGAGACCTTGCCGCCCTTGTTCCCGATGAACAAGTTCCCCATCCTCCACGTGTCCGAGCCAACGCACACCGTCCACGTTGTGCCCACACTGACGGTCGTACCGAAGGCTCCCAATCCCAAACCCGCCCCCCAAGCCACCATCGCCAAGGCCTCCGCTCCTGCCGTTAACGTGAAGGGCACGGCGGAGGCGGAAACGAGTGCGGTGGCTGCGTCGGCGGCTGCCCAGCGCGACCTGCGCGAGGTCACCAAGGATCCGTTGTTTGCGTCGTCCGACAAGCTCACGCACGAATACCCCACGTCAGTGCGCGATCCCACCAACAATCGGCGATCACACAAGGATCTAATCAACGAGAGGGTCTCCATCGAGGGCCCCGGCCGCACGCGCATGCGCACACTCGGCTCACTGCCGGGCAATCAACACTCCGCGCCCATCCCAGAGGGCACTGAGATGTCGAGCCTGGCGGGAGGTACGATGACCGTGGTCAAACGCTTGAGCTGGAAAGAGCTGACTCTGAAAGAGAGACTCGGAGCGGGCAGCTTCGGCGAGGTGCGTGTGGCCGTGTGGAACTCGACCCCATGCGCCATCAAGAGCCTACGGGCGGCGACCACGCCGGCGGCCCTACAAGAGCTAAAGAACGAGTTCGAGCTCACCATGCTCCTGCACCACCCCAATGTGCTCCTCACCATGGGCATCGCACACGACGACGACGATGGGAAGACGGGCATTCTGATGGAGCTCATGCCCGCCTCGTTGCTCGATGTGCTGCACCACCACCGGCAGCGCGAGCAGCTCGCCACGTGGGAGGCATCTCTCATCCACGTCGCCCTCGATGTGGCCAAGGGCATGGCGTACCTGCATGCGATGGGCGTGGTCCATCGCGACCTGAAGCCTGGCAACGTGTTACTCACGGAGCATTGGGTCGCCAAGGTGGCTGACTTTGGCACCGCACTCACCAAGTACGCCGGGCAGGCGGAGGGGGCCGCGGGCACGCCGCCTTACATGGCTCCCGAGGCCATTGCGCTCACCTCGGGCGCAAAAGCCAAGCCCACGGACGTGTGGAGCTTTGGATGCATGCTCGCACACATGGGGACGCGATCCATACCGTACAGCCATGTGAGACTGCCCGCTGGAACGCCTCCGGAGGAAGACTTGCGCGCGCTCATGGCGATTATTGTCAATGGGCAAGCGACCCCGCTCGACCAGCTGCGCAAAGTGGCCGGCTGCCCACCTGGCATCCTCGCGCTTACCACCCGGTGCCTCAAGACCAATCCTGTTCAACGGCCTGCGTTCCCTTTTATCGTGGACGAGCTCGAGCACATACAGGGCGAGTTGCGTGCTTCGAGCCCCTCGACCAAGCTGCTTCGAGCTGATGTTCTGAGACAGTCGGGCGCATCCGCGTCGCCAACCAATGCTTCCATCTCCAATTGGGGGACCTCCTTGGCAACATTCTTTTTCGGCTCCCCGGCCGAAGGCACCAGGAAGCCGCCACTCGGGGATGGCCAAGTGGAAGACGGACACTTGTATGCTTAGCGCATCATAGCGGAGTGTGAGTCAGTGACGAGAACGAAGCCTGCTTCTGGACTCTGAGGCGTGCAGAACGACGCGACCTTTATGGTACGGTAATGCGTGATTAAAAGTAAGTCATGAAGTATCATACGCCTGTGGCGTGGAGCGGTGAGTGTGGCGTCGATTTTCGGTGTGCGACACCGCCTGTATCTCCGATTTCATCTCGCTCGCAGACACACACGAAGGATCCTACCATGCGAATGACAGGCGCACATTGCCATTGGCGCATGACCGGCCAACGGCATCACAAATTAACTAAGTGTTAGACTAAGAGACAGCACAGAGCCAGAATCCTCCCTCGTTGAGACCATCGAGGAGGTCGAGATGGCGGTCCTGCTTTAGAAGCAAACTTTTGATTGCGTTCATCATCAGCAGTGAGTGGAGGGAGAGGCACCGGTGGAAGTACTCGACACACTCGCGGCTGCCGCCGCGAGAGCCAGGCAGCGGCCAAGATGAAAGCAGTGTCGCGCATCTCTCTCTTCGGCGCGCGCACGCCGGCCGACGCGAAAATCGAGCTCACGGTGGTGAGCGTCTCGCTCACCAGCAAGCTCGCACAGCGGTACGATGGCAAGAAGGTGATCGTCGAGTTGGACATGCCCGGGCAAGAGGACGAGCTCAAGCGGTCGGCGGCCGTGGTTCTCAAGCTTGGCGAGGCCAAGGTCAACTGGCTTTGCAAGTACGAAATCGGCTCGAGTGGCAGCGACAACCCGGTGCGCGAAGCGCTCATCGCCGCACTGCTGACCGATGAAGATGAGGATAGCGAGGTGCTCATCAACGTCTACGGCGTGAACGAGGACGCACCCACCACGTCGGCGAAGAAAGATTCGGCTGCGGCCAAGGAGACGCTCCTCGGCACGGCCGTCTTTCGTCTCGAGACGATCCTCCACAACAAGCAGGAGGTGCACGGGGAGTCGCTGCCCGTGCGGGATGCCGCGAGCAGCCAGGTGGGAGAGCTCACGCTCACGACGCACTCGCTCGCTGCGATGACGGCGCTCAAGGCCGACGCGATGGAGGCCGCCGCCGCCGACGTCGCCGCCAAGGCTACCAAGAGCCGTCAGGTGCTCGTGCTCAAGGCGACAGAGCTCGCTCTTGATGCCAAGAGCCCAAAGGCCCTGGCTGTCGAATACGCAGCGCTGCGCTGCGAGGTGGTGGGCGTGCCGCCCGGGCTGCTCCAACCCATCTCGTGCCCGGCGCTCCCGCTCACGGACAGCGTGGCGGCTCTGGAGTTTGACGCGACGTGGCCGGTGCCGCCCGGCACGGCGCTTTGCACTGCGCTGATGAAGGCGCGACGACAGTCGAGCCTGAAGCTGCGCATCTACGTGGATTCGGTCAAGAAGGGGGGCAAGGCGACGCCTCTGGGCACGGCCGAGGTGGACCTGAGCAAGTCGATCGACGGGCTGCGCGACGTCGAGGATGAGGAGAGCGAGCTGCCGATCCTTTCCCTTGACAAGAGTCCGCAGGTGCGCTGATGGCCTTCTGCTGGCCTCAGATGGCCTCTGATGGCCTCTGATGGCCTCTGAGGACATCTGAGGACCTCTGATGATGGCCTCAGATGACCTCTGATTGCCTCTGAGGACCTCTAAGGACGGCCTCTGATGAGCTCTGATGTCCGCCTCCACACGAATCCGCAGCCGCTCGGCACGCTCACGTGCACGGTCGAGTGCCTGGCGGTGCTGCGCGGCCTCGACGCCGAGGAAGACGACACGGCGCCCGACGAAGGCGGCAAGAAGAGGAGCATCCTGAGCCTGAGTGGCGGCAAGGGCGCCGCCGTGGCTGCCACGGCTCTGAGTGGCGTTCCGTCGGTTCGCGTCGCGCTCTCGTCCGTGACACTCGCCGAGTCGGGCGCGACGCTGCCGGCGGCGAACAAGGGCAAAGGAGCCGCGGCCGACGCCAAGCCGCAGAAGGTGACGTACATTCGTGTCGAGATTGATATGCTTGCTACCGACAAGGAGAACCTGCGCACGGCCCCGAGCAAGCTCGGTGCGAAGGCGAGTGCGCCACTCTCGTTTGAGAGAGACTACCTCGCCGGACCGGAGTCGAAGCTCGCGCTCAAGTACGTTGATTGCCACTGATGACCTGCCCGTTGATGACCTGACTTGCATGCACGCGCGCGCACAACCAGCGCTGCGTCTCACGTACGTTGATTGCCACTGATGGCCTGCGTCTCCTTGCATGCAAGCGCTCACCCCACAGCGCCCCATGTCCCTAATTAGGTATCTCGAGGCGCTCGATTCTGATGAAACCGAGGATTCAGAGGTGCAGTTCGTCGTGCTCGCCTGCGATGAGAAGGGCAAGGAGCTGCCCGAGGGCGAGATCGGCGTGGCGCGCTGCTCGCTCGAGCAGCTCGTCTCCGATGGCAAGGACCACTCGGGCCCGCTGGCCATCCGTCGCACCGGTGAGAAGGAGCCTGTCGGCCAGCTCACGTGCATGATCACCGCCATCGCGGCCCTCAAAGCGGTCGAGAACGCGTCCAAAACGCCCGCCACGGCGCCCAAGCCGGCCGAGGAGGCGCCCAAGACGGCGCCGGCCGAGGCGGCTCGCCGTCGGCGCGCGCCCGAGACCGAGGAGGACGAGGGGAAGGGCGTCGGGCTCAGCGGCAAGGCGGCCAAGGCAGCCGAGGCCTCGAAGGCAGGCGCGGCGCCCGGCAGTACGAAGAAGGAGCCCGAGAGTGCGAAGCCCAACAGCTCACTGACTCCGAGCCGCCGACTCGGCGCGTCGATGAAAGCGGTTCGCGCCTTCAGCCCCTCAAAGAGGAGCGGCGAGATCCGATCTGACGAGATCCCCGAGAGCGAGGCCGGGGTAGACGGAGTCTCATCGCCCCGGGCCGACGCCGTGAACGACGCGCTCGCGGGCGCGCTCAGCACGGCGCTGGGCACGCCCGAGGCGGTGACGGTGAGCATGGGATCGCTCACCTGATTGCCATCTGATTGTCATCTGATTGCATCTGATGACCTCCTGATGACGCCCCTCATCAGGTGAGCATGGGATCGCTCACGCTCGCCGATAAGGTCTTGGCGCGCGCCGCGGGCTCCCTGGGTGAGAAGGGCGCCCGGCTGCGCGTCGAGCTCGACATGCTCGGCGTGGCCCAGGAAGCCTCTGAGCTCATCACTCTGCCGCGCCGAGCCTCCGGCGCGACCTTGGCCTTCAAGAAGGAATTCGCTGTGGCCGCGGGCAACCCGCTCGTGGCGCAGTTTGCAAAGGCGCTCGAGTCGGACGAGATTGAGGATTCGGAGGTGCAGTTCGTCGTGCTCGCCTGCGATGAGAAGGGCAACGAGCTGCCCGAGGGTGAGATCGGCGTGGCGCGCTGCTCGCTCGAGCAGCTCGTCTCCGAGGGCAAGGACCACTCGGGCCCGCTCTCCATCATCGGTACCTCGGTGGACGGCGTCATTGGTGCCAAGCTCGGTGAGCTCACATGCACCGTGGGCGCGATCGCAGCTCTCACGCCGTTCGCCGTCAGCGCCGGACGAGCGCCCGTCTCGGCGCTCGCGAGCAAGCTGGCGGCCAAGGCAGTGGTCACTGTCGGCGCCACGGTCGCCACGATCACGAGCGCTTCCGCCAAGCCGGCGAAGAAGACGCCGGTGAAGCTGCTCGTCAAGCTCGGCGGGCAGCCAACCGTCGAGCCGCTCGCGACGGCCGAAGGTTCGTCACGTGATTGCCACTGATTGCCACTGGTTACCACTGATTGCTACTGATTGCTACTGACTGCCACTTACTGATCATCACGATGCTCTCGGCCGAAGGTTCGCTTGGCGTGGATGGTAGCTGCACCTTCAGCCTGACCCACTCCGTCAAGGTGAGCGCAGGGGGCGAGGTGACACGCGCGCTGCTGCTCGCGCTCGACGCGCCGCCTGCGAGGGCGGCGCAACCGCCGACACCGCTCGAGGTACTCCACGGGCGGGAGGGCACCATTCGGTTCGAGCTGCATGCGACCGACAAGAAGGGCGGCGTCGCGCCCGGCACGGCGCCCCTCGCGCTCGGCGTGGTGGACATGGGTGCGCTGCTGGACGAGAATAAGGTGCCTGCCCAAGTCGTTACCGGCACCCACCTGGCTGCACCTCCGAGTGCACTTCTGAGTGCACCTCTCCTTGCACTTCTGATTGCCGTGGATTGCACTTCTGATTTCTAAGTGCACCTCTGAGTGCACCTCTGATGGCCTCCCTCATCAGGGCACCGTCGCCCAATTGCTCGACTCCCTGATGACCTCTGATGACTTCTTGATTGCCCCCCTCATCAGGACCTCGTGAACGAGAGCCTCGAGCTCGCGGCACCGCCGACCGGCGCGCCATCAGCGTCGGCCGATGCACTCGAGGCGGCCAAGGGGACGATGGTGGGCACGCTCATGTGCACGTGCAAGGTGCTGACGGCGATGGCGCAGCTCGAAGAGCAGCTCGCGACGGCGCGTGTGGCGGAGGCGGAGAAGCGCAAAAAGGAAGCGTCGGGCGCGTCGCAGCGGATCGTGGTGCAGTTTACGGCGATCCGACTCTGATTGCATGCTGATTGCCATCTGATGGCCATCTGATGGCCATCTGATTGCCATCTGATTGCCTCTGATGACCTCCTGATGACGCCCCTCATCAGGTGACGCTGACGGCGATCCGACTCAAGGACAAGCTTGCGAAGACGTCCCTCGTGCGCATCGAGATCGATATGCCGGGCAGCAATGACGCGGGCAAGCTGCGAGCCGCCGAGGAGAAGATGAGCTCTGGCCGCGCGGGGCTGCGGCTGGTCGAGGCGTACGATGTCTCCGACGGGACGCCGCTTCGTCAGGCGAGTGCCACTGATGACCTTTGATGACCTTTGATGAGCCCTGATGAGCCCTGATGAGCCCGACGGGACGCCGCTTCGTCAGGCGAGTGCCACTGATGACCTTTGATGAGCCCTGATGAGCCCTGATGACACCTGATGAGCCCTGATGACCCCTGGACGCCGCTTCGTCAGGCGTTGCTCGACGCGCTCGCGTCGCCCGAGAAGGACGACGGCGAGATCCAGTTCGTCGTGCTCGGTGTCGACCCGAAGGACAAGTCGAAGCACACCGAGCTCGGGGTGAGTGCGCCTCTGATTGCATGCACCGAGCTCGGGGTGAGTGCGCCTCTGATTGCATGCACCGAGCTCGGGGTGAGTGCGCCTCTGATTGCATGCTGGTTGCCATCTGGTCGCCATCTGATTGCCTCTGATGACCTCCTGATGACGCCCCTCATCAGGTGGCGCGTGTGCATCTGGAGGATGATCTGGTCGCCAAGGGCGCCGACCTGCCGCCCACGCCACGCCCAATCGTCGATAGCGCCGGCGTCGTGGTGGGCGAGCTCACCGTCGGCGTCAAGGCGATCGCGGCACTCGCCACCATGGGCAAGTCGGCGCACTCGGACCAACTCTTCGTCGACGTGACGGAACTCAAGCTCAAGAAAGCACCGCCCGCCGCGCGCCATGGCGTGCGGCTGCTCGTCGACATGCTCGGCGTGGCCGAGCTCGAGGAGACGACCCCTAAGGCGACCGCGCACGGCGAAGGCCTCTACGCACTCCCCTTCTCCAAGTCGTTCACACTCGCGCCACTCTCGAAGCTCGCCGTGAAGCTCGCGACGGCGCTCGAGGCGGCCGATGAGGAGGAGAGCGAGATTCAGCTCGTGGTTGAGACCCTCGACCGAAGCGGCAGCGCCTCGACGTACGGCATCTGCCACGTGTCGCTCAAGGCGCTGCTCGCGGCCGGGCAGGACCTCTCACCCATGGCGCCGCGCCCCGTGCTCTCCCCCAACGGCAAGGAGACCCTTGGGACGCTGAGCGTCTCGGTGGTCGCTCTCGCCGCGCTTCGCACGCTCAAGGAGAGCTCTGGCGGCGGCGCGCCGGGCTCGGTGAACCTCAAGCTGTCCGTGCATGAGGTGTTGCTCGTGCGCCCGCCCAAGCCCATCGCGCCGTTGGTCATCCACGTGGACCTGCTCGGTGTCGTGTCGAGCACCTCGGCCGCGCTCACCCCCAAGGCGGGTGAGGCCGTTCCCGCCAATTTCGACGCCTCGTTTGCCCTCGAGCCCGGCACGGCGCCACGTGAGGCCGCCATCAAGGCATTCGCGCCCAAGAAGACGCCCGTCGATTCGGAGGTCGTCTTCACACTGCGGGCCGCGTCGGGGGGTAGCGGTGGCGGCAGTGCACCCACAGCAGAGAAGCCCAAGCCCAAGGACAAGGGCGTCGTGCACGACTTCAGCTCCGACGACCCGCCGCCGTCCCTCTTCGACTCTGACGTCTTTGGAGATGGTGGCGCGCCTGCGCCAGCAGCGCCCGCACCCGCGCCCGCGTCCGCTGGCGGGTCCGCCGACGGGCCGGTGATCGCGACGGCGCGCCTCTCCCTGGCGACACTACTCTCGACGGGAGCCGAGCTCACGAAGACGCGCGTTGCACTCCGGGCAGGCGATGGCTCGTCGAAGAGCGCCTCCGAAGCCGGCGCGCTCTTCGTAACCACTCAATGCCTCGCGGGACTGCGCGCGCTCACGGCCGAGGCGGTGCGCACTGTGGCCTCGAGCACCCTCACCGTGGCGATCAAGAGCATCACCATCAGCAGCAAGGCGGTGCTCACGAGCGTCGGAGGCGCAGCCGCCTCCTCCGGCCGGCGCGCCGCGGCCGCCGGCAGCGGCACGCTTCACATCCTGATCGACATGGTCGGCGTGGCGAGCCTCGAGGTCAAGACAGAGCCGATCACCATCGAGTCCAAGGATGGCACCTCGACGGCGCTCGCCCTCGAGCAGACGTACGACGTGGCCGGTGGAACGGACCTCCGCACCGCGATTGTGCGCGCGCTCAAGACGAGCGAGCCCGAGGATAGCGAGGTGCAGTTCGCGGCGGTGGTTACAGACAAGGAGGGCATCAGCAAGGAGGTGGGCCTCGGGGGGAGCGTCTGGCCTTGATGACCACTGATTACCATTGATTGCACCCCGATGTCGTTTGCATCCCTGATGTCGTCTGATCGCCTCCTTCCTCAGGTGGGCCTCGGGCGTGTCTCGCTCGAGAAGCTCCTGGCCGACCAGAAGGACTTTGATGGCGCGCTCGATCTCGTCGAATCTGGCTCCAAGGCCGTGATCGGCACGCTCGTGTGCGCCGTCAAGGGCTTCTCCGCGCTCAAGCTGATCGCCGACGAAGCGGACGGCAAGACGCCAGCCGCCGCCAAGGGGAGTGTGAAGGGGAGTGTGAACAGCGAGAGCAGCGGCGGAGGTGCACCCGCGACTGACAAGCCTGCGGCCGCCGCACCGTCGACCGTTTCGGCGGCGGCGGGCGCAGGCGGCAGCGAGAAGGCGGTGGACGTGGCGGCGCTCGCAACCAAGTACAAGATGACGTTCCAGCTGCACTCCCTCACGCTCGGCGGCAAGGCGAAGAAGAAGCCCCCAGCGCACCTGCGCATCTGGATCGAGGTGCCCGCCGCCGACGGAAAGACCCTCCAGCTCGGCTCGTCGGTGCACAAGGGTGACGAGAAGACGACGCTCAAGTGGTCGCATGCGCACGGGCTGGCGGTTGGCTCCGCGGAGCGCCGCGCGTTCTTCGAGCTGCTCGCTAACAAGGACGACAAGGAAGCGTCGAATGTGACGTTCCTGCTGTACGGCCTGAGCGACAAGGAGGCCAAGCAGGCAGGGAGCTCGGACAAGAAGCCCGAGGGCTCGATCCTCGGCAAGGCGAAGCTCAACTTGGTCGAGCTGATGAAGCTCGGCGACGACGTCGAGGAGCGCAAGCTCGAGCTGGCAGATGCTGATCCGGCGGGTGGCAAGGAGGGCGTGGGCACCCTCGTCGTCTCGCTTGCATGCACCGAGGCGCTCTCTGAGTTCCAAAAGTGGCTCAATAAGGAGAAGCAGGTGCGATGCGCTCATTACGGCGCCCCGTCACTGATGACCTCTGCTGACCTCTGAGGACCTCTGATGACCTCTGATTGCCTCTCCTTCTCCACAGGATGCGAGCCGCGCCATCGAAGCCGAGGCAGAGCAGGCGGAGCGTTCGGCCGCGCATGCGCGAGGAGAGTCTTACTCGCCCAAGAAGACCAAGGGCGGAAAGGACGACAAGGACAAGGACAGCAAGGGCGAGAGCAAGGGTGGGGACGTGCCGCCATGGCGTGGCGGTGGCGGCAAGACCGTCGACGAGCCGCTGCGCATGACGCTCAAGGGGCTCGAGCTCAGCCGCGAAGGGACCGATCTGATCGACGAGCTCATCCGCAAGCACCGCCTCGAGCGTCTCGACACGGTGCAGATTGAGATTGACATCAAGGGGATCACGAGCAAGGAAGCGCCGCTGTACACGGAGAGGCTCAACCTCTACAAGGACGGCACCACGCAGCCGCTCGCCTTCGAGCGCTCGTTTGCTACGTCGGCCGGTGCACCCGCGCGCAGGGCGTTGCTCGACGCGCTTGCGACCGTGGCGCCCGAGGACTCGGATGTATACCTGGTGCTGCATGCCCTCGCGCCCGCCTCGGCCGCGCGCGGCCAGACCTCGCGGAGCAAGGGCGAGCGCGACGAGGAGCTACGCTTCGAACTGGGTGAGATTCGTTGATTGCCTCTGATGGCCTTTGATGGCCTCTGATTGCCACTGATTGCCACTGATGGCCACTGATGGCCTCTGATGGCCACTGATTGCCACTGATGGCCTCTGATGGCCACTGATTGCAACGGATTGCCACTGATTGCCACTGATTGCCTCTCTGACGAAGCTCGGCCAACTGACGCCGCAGGTGAGGCGACGCTCAACCTGGAGACTACGCTCAAGAACGGCGACTACACGAAGCACAAGCAGACGCTCGCGCGCGAGGGCGGCAAGACGGTCGCGAGTGTCACCGTCGACCTCCTCGCCGCTTCGGCGCTGGGCAAGCTGCGCGAGGAGCTTCGAGCGACGCGAGTCCACGTGGCGGTGCACACGGTCCATTTGGCGGATCCGCAGCAGCTCGATGAGCGCGTGGACGCGTTGCAGGTGGGCATTTCGGTGCTCGGGATGGGGGAGACACTCTCACCCCCTGTCGACCTCGGACGGCGCAAGGGACGTGCTCACGACCACGCGACGCCCAGCGCGGCGCTCGAGCTGCGCACGCGCGACCCTGAGGCGAAGGGCGAGGCGACCGCGCAGCTCAAGAGATCTCGTGATGAGCTCGCCAAGAAGCTGAAGGAGCTGCCCGAGGCGGAGCAGGCGGTGGTGCTCAACCTGTACGGCGTCGACTTGGAGCGCAAGCACGGGCTGAGCGAGAACCGCATGCTGCTAGGCACGCTGCGCCTGCCGCTGAGCGAGCTGCGCACGCCGCCGCCCAAGGACGCGAAGGACTCGAGAGGCAGCAAGGACAAGGGCAAGGGCAAGGGCAAGGGCGACGAGGGCGCTGCCGCAGACGGCGACTGGACGAATGTGCGCCGGTCGCTCGAACCGGTCGAGCAGCCCAAAGAGAAGGGCGGCCGGCGCGGCGGCGGCGGCAAGGCGGTGTCGGTCGGCGCGCTCACGATGAGCGTGTCGGTGCTGAGCGCGCTGCGCTGGCTGCCCGAGGCAGTCAGGGAGGACCGCAAGGAGGACGAGAAGGATGGGCGGCGCACCAAAGGGGGCAAGGAGCGCGGCGAGGCCAACAAGGGGCGGGACAGCGACCGCGACAACGACCGCGACCGCGACCGCGGCCGCGACCGCGACCGCGACCGCAGTGAGGATGACGACGACGAGCGACAGCGGCGCGGGGAAGAGAAGCGTCCTCCGCTACCGCTCGCGCTCTCTCCGATCAGCGGGCGGCAGCGGCTGCACCTGAACGCGCTCTCCGCCGTCCTCACGGCCGACGTGACCGCGCCACTTTCCGAGCGCGCGTGCCTCATCGACGACCTCAAGATGCTCGTGCCTCTCGAAGCACCAAGCTACCTGCTCGAGCTCGATGACATTGCGAGCGCGCCGCCGCCTCCGGAGCTCGCGCGAGATGAGTTCATCACACGGCGGGCGATGCGCGTCGCCATCCTTGAGATGACGCGTGCGCCGCCGCCGACGGCCACGTCTAGCCGCGACCGTTACGACCGCTACGACCCTGCGCGCCCTTCTTCGGCTCCGCCGCCGAGCGCCGCCTCGGGCGCGCAGTATGCCTTCTTTGCGAACACGCTCTCCCTCGACGTCGACTACGACGAGAAGCGCAACCAGTGGCTGCTGCCCCGCGGCTCTCGTGAGTTGCTCTTGCGCTCGGCCTCGATGCCACGTGGCGCTCAGCTGCTGCTCGAGCTCACTGTCACCATCGCAAGTCGCTCGAAGGGGGGTGGCGGCGGCGACCGCGGCGGCGACCGCGGCGGCGAGCGCGGCGGCGACCGTGCTGGCAACCGTTCTGGCGACCGCGGCGGCGACCGTCTTGGGCGTAGCGGCGGAGATGGTCGCGACGAGCGGTCCGCCGGTGTCGAGCCCGAGAAGCCCGAGAGGGTGGTGGTCCTCGGGTGGGGCGCGCTGCCCCTCGCGACCATCTCGGCCGCTGCAGGGGGTGGCTCGGATCGCGACCGTTACGATCCGGCGCGCTCGGGCTCGCGCGATCGGTACGATCGGCACGAGCCGCCCACGCAGCACGTGGTGCTCGAGGGAGGCACTATCTTCCGCCCGCGCGCTCTCATCATCGCCGACCAGGGCCGGGACGATCGAGGCCGGGACGACCGAGGCCGGGGCGGCAGCAAGAGCGGCGGAGGCCCTTCACAGCCGGCCTCTTCACAGCCTCCCTCGCTGACCGTACGCGTGAGCACCCCTCCTCGCGAGCTGACGAGGTCAGCGAACTTGCTGCCCGCAAACGTGCTGCTGCCCACGGACATCCTCGAGTTGGCCGCGGCGGCTCGGAAGCTGCTGGCCGCGCCGCCCGAGGCGGTGGAGAGGATTCGCGACCTCGACAAGAGTCTCGATCGTGGAGGGCGCGACGGCAGAGGCGGCAGTAGCACGCACCGAGGCGGAGTCGCGACCGCGGCCGAGCAGGCGAGTGTCGTTAATTGCCTCTGGATTGCCTCTTGATAGCCTCTGATTACACGCGATCACGACCCTCACGGAGTCGCGACCGCGGCCGAGCAGGCGAGTGTCGTTAATTGCCTCTTGATTGCCTCTTCTGATGGCCTCTGATTGCACGCGATCTCGACCCTCCACGAGCAGGCGAGTGTCGTTAATTGCCTCTTGATTTCCTCTTCTGATGGCCTCTTATTGCACGCGATCTCGACCCTCCACGAGCAGGCGGCCGCCGCGAGCGGTTTCATCGCTCTCGCCGATGCCCCCGATACACTCTCGACCCTCGCTTCCATCTACGCCAAGGTGCTCGAGCGACGCGGCTCGCGAGATGAGGCATCGGAGCTGCGCGAGCTGCTCAAGCTGTTGCTCGTCGCCCCTTCGCTTGGGCGCGACGTGCACGCTGGCGGTGGCTTCCTTACGCTGGCCCCGTACGACGGGCGCGACGAGCAAGACGCCGACGCGCGCGCGGCGGCGCTCGACAACTTTGCACGGCGCTGCGCGGTGGATGAGCCCCTCGCGATGCTGTGCACCGAGGACGAGGATGTAAGCTTCGCCCCTCTGCGCGCCATCGACCTCAATGTGAATTGAAGGCCAGAGGATGACTATCGATCAGTGAACAGGCGGCGTGTCTTGTGGTTTTGGGGAGTCCTGTGGGAGAGAGCGGACGAGGAAGACTGAGTTGGGAGTATGTTGTACTGCGGTACCTGATCATGATGTGCCGTGCCCATTACTCTGCGCAGCGGTGAGTGCGTGCAGGCTGTGCCCACATGTGTGCGCCTCCTCTCACGCGCTGAGAGATTCAGAATCAGCCTTCGAAGGGATCGAACTTGCCGCGTTTGGGTTATTTGCGCGTCGGTCCCTCCCCGGGGCTCTTGGACGCGCGTACGCACAGCCAGCGCAAATTCGCATGGCGACCGACAAGACATGGATTTGTGTGGCATGGACGCGCCCACGTGGCGACGCCACCTGGTCATCTTAGCACTGATTCTCACATGGTATCTTGCCAGCATCACAATCGTCTTTGCCAACAAGCACTTGCTCACCAACCGCGAATTCCACTATCCATTCGTCATGACAGCTTCCACTAACGCCGTAGTCGCCACGCTTGCCTGTCTGATCACACGCCTTCCACGCTTTCGCCAACCGGCCCTCGCGCGCAAGACCATCCAGAAGGTGGTGGTGCCCATCGGGCTGTGCACGGCTTTAGACATCGGCTTTTCGAACTGGAGTCTGCTCATGGTGTCCGTCTCATTTCACATGATCATCAAGGGCACGATTCCGGCGTTCGTCTTGCTCGCTGGCTGGCTGCTCAGGCTCGAGCCAATGTCGACGCTCACCGCGGCGAGCATCGCCCTTGTGTGCATTGGCATCGGTCTGGCCTCGTCCGCCGAAGTCAGCTTCAGCGGGTTTGGACTGCTCACCGGCCTTGCCTCGGCCGCCATGAGTGGCCTCCGATGGGCTCTCACCCAGCTTCTGATGAAAGGCCGCGCGGCTGGAAGCGGCGAGTCGATCGGGAGCTCCACGAGCGCCAGGTCCAGCGACGCTTCAAGCTGCAGAACCAGCGCCGACCACCCCAGCGCCGACCATTCAAATGGCGCTGCGCCGGCCGTGGGTCCAGAGCCTCCCTCCGCTCTCCTTTCCCGCCACTCCCATCCGCTGGGCTCCGTGATGTACATCTCGCCCGTCACGGCGATCTGTGCGCTGGTACCGGCACTCGCCTTCGAGAGCGAGATACTCGAGTCCCCGTTTCTCAGCTCCGCAGAGCTCTCGTTGCAGCTGCTTGTATTCCTCACCATCGTCTCGTCTCTCGTGTTCGCCCTGCTGCTCGCCGAGTTTTGGCTGGTGAAGCTCACCTCATCCCTGACGCTATCCATCTTGGGCATCCTCAAGGAGCTGCTCACCATCTTGCTGGCGGCAGTTACCCGCGGCGATCACCTCACGGTTGTGAACCTGAGTGGATTTGCCATCTGCTCACTCGGCGTGCTCATGTACAACTGCGTCAAGCAACGCAAGCAGGTGAACGCGATGGCGGCAGCGGCCTTGCATACCGCGGGGGTCCGACCGAGCGGCTGGACCTGGCTCGAGATCGAGCTGATCGAGGAGCTAGCGGATGCTGCAGCACCAGAAACCGCCCCGCCACCAGCTACAGAGCTCAAGGAGCTCAAGGCCGTGCATGTCGCTCGTGCCGCGCCGCGCCCCCGCGACCCCGCCCCCCCGGAGCAGCAGCACCACCGGCGTGTCTGACGTTTCTGACCTCCGGCGACATGTCGAGTTTTGTAGACTGTATACTCAACATCCGACTTCCTGCAAGCAGGCTGAGATCCGGTAGTGGTGAGCTTGTCAGATACGATTGGAGATCGTATCTGACTGAGTATTAGTGCCGTCGCATACCCAATTGCGCATACCGGTACCGGTACGCTCCGCGAACCGCGTTGGGTTTTTCTGGCTTTCACAAACCGACACGCACACGAGATGTAACGTGTGTGTTTTCTGAGCGGGCAGTAACAGTGCCGTAGCATGCATGTACCGCGATGTTGTTTTTCACACGAGGGGGGCGTGAAGCCCGCTTAATGGCTTCCTCCCAGGCGACCGACTGCAGCGCAAACGCGTCCTGCTCCACCGCGGGTGGCTTGCTTCCATCACTCCTGCTCATCGGTGCGCGCAAATGCGGCACGACTGCTCTGGCGAACATGCTGCGAGCGCATCCCGACATCGTCTTCCCAGATTGCAAGAGCGGCAGAAGTGATTGGCCAAGGTTGACGCGGAAGTCGATGTGCACGTGGGACAAAGAAGTACGCTATTTCTCACGTGGGATCGAGGCCGGCGTCAATCTCTGCTGGTACCGTCGGCTGTTTGCGTGCCCTGAGGTCGAGGCTGCCACGTCGACGGCCATCGCCTTTGACGCATCGCCCGACTACCTCGTCCTGCCCGATGAGCGCATCGCGATGATGCGGCAGCAGCTCGGGCCGCGCGCACGGCTTGTGACAATCCTGCGCAATCCGAGCGATCGCTTCTACTCCGCATACAACATGGGCATGAACGAGCACCGAGCGGCCCAGAAGCGTGCGACGTACGACGAGTTTGCATCCAGCCTGGATCGGATGATAGCATGCGCACCCGAGTGCCCAGCCGAGCCGAACTTGGTGCGCATGTTCTTCAACTACGGCCTGTACGCGCGCCACCTTGCGCGCTTCTTTGCGCACTTTGGTCGCGAGAGCGTCCTCGTCGAGTGCTCCGAGGAGTTTTACGCTGACCCGCTGCCGACGGTGCGGCGAGTGCTGGCGCATGCAGGGCTAGCCATACCCTCCGCGATGATGGCCTCGCTAGAGAAGAAGGGCCAGACGGGCGCCGAGCGCAACGCGGGCGGTCAGTGGGGCGGCGCGGGGTACGTCGGCCGACTCGCCACTGTGGAACTAGCGAAGCTTGATGCCTTCTTCCGGCCGCACAATGCCGAGCTCTACGCCCTTATTGGTCGTAGCTTCGGCTGGGGCGAGGACCCTGCAGGGCGCGAGGGCCGTCGGAGCTCAAACCAAACTCGCATGGCGGGTGCCCCGACGAGCGACCAGCCCGTCGGTGGGATTCGCACTCGCGGCAGCAGCGGCGGTTCACCTGCCGCTCGAGGATGTACGTACGTTCAGCGGCGGTACATTTGTACTCAGGCGGCGTCGAAACGCCTCGAACTTTAGAGCTGACCTTTGAGCTTCGGTTTCGTCATCGGTGTCGCCGCCCACAATCCAGCCTCATGACATCACTTTTCGTTATGGGCGTCGCCGCCATGGCCGCCGCCGCGCTCGACGCGGAAGTAGTCGTGCCGCTCCCCTCTGGCTCTGGATCGATCGCCTTGTCCACGCGAGGCACCTCGGCCTTCCGTGTGCGCTTCCTCACGACCGCTGGCGAGGCTCCCATAGACACGCCAATGGTCGCTCCTGAAGGGCCAGATGCAAGCTTCGAAAAGGTGTCTGGTGTGACTGGCACGGGCATCGTGGCTGCCTCCATTGGCAGCGTTCTCGTGTCTCCCAACTCCGAGCTTGTGCTCCTCGACGCGCACGGCAAGGAGCTGACGCGCTCCATGCCGATTGACGGTGGCTCATCGAATGACACGTGCGCGGCACAGCAGGGTACCGACATCACGGCTGGGACGCGGGCGGGTGATCCGGCGACGGTTCACAACGAGGCCGAGTGCTGCAGCAAGTGCAAGGCCACGAAAGGATGCGCCCACTGGATCTATGGACAGCCGGGCGACTCCGAAGGCAACTGCTGGCTCATGTCCGCCATCGATGGCACGATGCCGCGCTCAGACCGCACACTAGGGACTGGTTTCGGGCCCCGCAGCCTGGTCCTCTCTGCGTCGCCCACCAGCACGCTGTACGGGGCGGGCGCCGACAAGAGCGCCAGGGCGCTCAGCATCACGGGTACGGTGTCCCCGGTCGTAGACAACACGCGCGTCTTCGCCCCCTATTACTGGTCCACCGACGGCTACGGCTGCCTTGGCGTGGTGCCGGAGAGCGAGACGACGGGGAGCGGCAAGACGAACCTCTTCCCCAGCACCTTCACCCGCACCACGAGCGCCGTCACGTGGAATCACCCCAGACGGGGCACGGGCTTCGAGCTGTACCTGATGCCCGCGTCGACGCTCGACGAGGGCACGCAATCGTATTATGCCCTCATCGGAGCCCCGGCCGTGCCGCCACGATACGCGTTCGGCTTCTTCGCGTCCCGCTGGGGATGGAAGGACCGCGCGTACATTGAGTCGATGCTCCAGCAGTTCCGCGACGGCCAATACCCAATCGACGCCATGATCGGCGATGTGCGAGCCTTGATTACCACTGATTACCACTGATTACCACTGATTACCACGGATTACCTCCAATATCCAATCGGCGATGTGCGAGCCGGGACCCCTCGACCTGCCGCGCGCGTGTGCACCCGTGCTGACTGCTGACCCCATGTGACGCGGAGGAAGCCGTTGATTGCATGGATGAAGCCGCTCATTGCATGCTGACTGCTGACCGCCCATGAGACGCGGATGAACCCGCTGTGAACCCGCTGTGAACTCGCACGCTCGCTCGACTCCCGCCCTCATCGCAGTTTGAATGGTTCACAAACATCTCCGACTACGGCTTCCCCCCAGAAGGAGTCTCGTGGTACACTGACTTTGGGTACGATGCCTTGATTACCACTGATTACTACTGATTACCACTGATTACCCCAGAAGGAGTCTCGTGGTACACTGACTTTGGGTACGGTGCCTTGATTACCACTGATTACCACTGATTACCACTGATTGCCACTGATTACCCCAGAAGGAGTCTCGTGGTACACTGACTTTGGGTACGGTGCCACCACCTTCCCGGAGCCGCAGCCGTGATTGCGCCCCTCATCGATGATTGCGCCCCTCATCAGCTACGCGGCATCCCTTGATACCCTTGATTACCACTGATTACCATTGAGTGCATCCCTCATCAGGTACGGCGCCACCACCTTCCCGGAGCCGCAGCAGCAGTTCCAGTCGTACCGTGAGGACAGGCACATTCGCTTCGGCGGCATCCGCAAGCCCCGGCTCGGCAACACGGCGCTGCTCGACGAGGCACGCCAAAAGGGCTTCGTGCTGCCGGGGGGGGAGACTGCCCAGTACGACGCGCCGCCGCGCAATCTGAGCGAGACCCCTGAGACCATGCGGGCGCTGCACTCCAAATCACTGTACGCCGAGCAGCGTAACCTCAACTACAGCATCCCGGCCGCGCGGGAATGGTACGTATCGCACCAGCAGCACTACCTGAGCGACGGCGTGAGCTTCTTTTGGAACGACGAGGGCGAGACCGACTACTTCACCTTTTATTATTGGAACCTGGCGCAGCAGCAGACGCTCGCAGCGCACAATTCGACGGCGCGCTTCTACTCAATCAACCGCGCGTGGTCGCCTGGCATGGCGCGACTGGGCGCTACCGTATGGACAGGCGACATCAACCCAAGTTGGGACGATCTCCTGTCCACACCCGCGATGATCCTCCGATGGGGTCTTGCGGGTGCGCCGTACGTAGCGTGCGATATCGGCGGCTTCACTGGAGAGACCAACGGCCCGCTGCTGACGCGCTGGATGCAAGCGGGCGCCTTCTTCCCCACGATGAGGGTGCACAGTACCCTGAACGCCAAGCCGCACTTCCCCTTCTTGTGGCCCGAACCATACGCGAGCCGGATGCGCAGCGCTCTCAACCAGCGCTACCGCCTCATCGCGTTCCACTACTCCCTCGCACATGCGATGCACACCACCGGAAGACTGTGGATGCGCCCGCTCGCCGCCGCCTTTCCGAACGATCCCGTCGTCACCGACCTGACTGCGCAGTGGCTCGACGGCGAGCTCCTCGTCGCGCCGATCCTCACAAGCGAGACTGAGAAGAGCCCGGCCTACCTGCCTGAGGGGCTGTGGTATCCCTTCGACACGGAGCCAAATAAGGAAGGTACGAGGACGATCCCCATCAGGGGACCCACGATCGACGTGGTTCACAGCGACGACAACTTCACCGCTGTGCCCGTGTTTGCGCCCGCGGGCGCCATCGTTCCCCTCGTGCCCCTCTTGCAGTACACTGGGGCGCTGCCGGGTGGGCCGCTCGAGGTGCGCGTGTACGGCGGCGCGGACGGCGCGTTCCAGATGATTGAGGATGATGGTGAGACGACGGACTACGCGACGGCGACGGCGATGCGCGGCACCACCTTCAGCTGGGACGACAAGGCACGTACGCTCTCGTGGGTCGTCTCGCGCGGGGCGCCCTCGCCACCTTCGATGTTCACGCAGCTGCGCCTCGTCCTCTATCAGGCAACTGGCGGGCCGGTGGTTTCGAGCAATGTCGTCGACATTGGGGCAAGTGGCTCCATCGTGGCGCCGTGACCGCCAAAGCGGCAGCCTCGTCCTGTTCCTGACGGCCTGCACGTGGGATTGGTGGGAATCCGGGATCCATAGCACGCGCGGGAGAGAGAAAGAAAATGATGCAGCGCCGGTTGACTGAACGACTTATGGGATTCGATTGAAGGCATATGTTACTGATAATCTCACTCTCTAATCTATCGCGTCGCCGAATGACACTGACGAATATTCGCGTCACCTTGCTTGTGCTTGGAGATTGCTTAATACAGATTACTTTACTCACTTACTTAATACTTAGAATACACACACTAAGACCTCCTTGCGCCGTCCGTCCGGTCCGGCTTGGATGTGACTGTGTGCACCGTCTGATCTAGATTCTACTTGTAGCGTATGTCTGCCGTCACGGAGCGGCCGCGACCGCAGGGAGTCTAACTGCAGTCGGGCCGGCATCTCGTGGAGCAGCGGCACGCTAGATGCGTCACTCACCATGCCTGCCTCCGCCTACGCCCTCCCCAACCGTATCCACCACCGCCAAACCACCGCCCTTGCCGCACCCCCCGTCGAGAGCGAAAAGAGGCGCACCGCGCGCTGCGCCGATCACTCACCAGCCTTACTCCGTAGGGCTGCTCCATGAGTATCTCTCGAGGCGCGTGCGTGCGGGCAGGTATCCTAAATGCCATCGACGACACCTTTATCGCCGGAGGGATGGCCACTCGTCTAACGGCGCGCGTGTAGCTGTAGGCGCTGCGCGGTGTGCGTCTACGCGGCGGTGCCGTGGTCCGCTCGCCTAGCTCTGCCGCGCCCATAGTATGGGGCTACCTCGGGTGTACCTCTGGGCTATCTCGCCGTCAGAGGGACCTCGTCCGACGACGCGGGCGTCACAGGCGCGCCGATCGGGGAATTGAACTGGGGATCGATCGGGGGAAGCGGGCCCTCAGGCACGATCGGAGGATCGATTGGGGGGAGACCATACGAGGCCATCCACGGGTGCTGCAGCGCCTCCGCCGCAGTAGGGCGTACGTCGGGGTCGACGGTCAGAAGCGTCTTTGCGAAGTTACCGAAGGAGACCACGTCGCCGAATATGGCGGGATCGAGCTGTTGGACGAGCAGCTCGGTCAGCGTCGTGTTGGGCACGGCGTGCAGCAGGTAGGCGCCCGGGGCGGCGGCGCGAGGGTCGATCTCGTACACGCAGCCGGAGCCGGAGAAGTAGATGGATCCGAGTGGCCCTTCCATCATCCATGGTGGGAAGGGCCCGCGGGTAGCATTGTGGGCAGCGAGGACGAGCTCAGTCGACGCGAACTGGAAGGGCAAGAAGCCGAGCGCGACTTCGATGGCCACGCAGCCGAGGGACCACACGTCGATCTTGGGCGTCCAGCTGAGGCCGAGGATCACCTCGGGCGCGCGGTACCAGAGGCTCTGCAGGGTAGGGGGTGGGTGGGCGTCATGGTGGGTGTCGAACACGTGAGGACCACCGAGGCGCGGCGATCGGGAGGCACTTGGGAGGTGATCGGGCGGGGGGCACTCAGTAGCACTCAGTGGCACTCACCTGCAGGTAGGACATGTGGGCATCGTGCGTGAGGACAACCGAGCCGAAGTCGATTAGCTTGAAGATGCGACGCTCCGCGTTGACGATGCAGATGTTGGCCGTCTTGACGTCGCAGTGCGTGATGCCGAGGTAGGTGAGGAAGGCGAGCGCGTCGAGCATCTGGATGGAGAGGGCCCCGATCGAGCCTGCGTGCCAGTACTCAGCGCGCGCGCGCGGGCCAAGTGTCTCGAGGTGCGTGCAGTGCGCCGAGACGGACGCGTTGAGGCGCTCGTACACAAGAAAGAGGTGCTCGCGGTAGTAGAAGCAGTCGAGCAGTCGCACAATGTGCCGGCGGCCGAGTGGGTCATGTAGGCGGATCATAGATTGAACCCGGGCCTCGCCCAGCCCGGCATCCATCGTCTCCTTTGCGTTCTTTAGGCACTTGAGTGCCACGGGCCGGTTCTGGGCGCCTTCGTGCACGGCGCGGAAGACGGTGGCAAAGGAGCCCGAGCCGAGGATCCCGTCGACCTTGTAGCTGCGAGGTTATAAGGGTGGGGGCAAGCAGATGAGACAAAACCACGCGGTGGCGTGGAGACATGGCGTGGGGAGAGGGAGCGCGCGCCTCGCGGGCATCGTTGCGAGATGGGCACGCGCGGTGCATCGCGGGCAATCAGGACACGACAGGCGAGGGGCGCACTTGAAGCCGACCGTCTCGTTCGGGCTGGGAAGGAAGTCGGAAATGGGCTCCATGCCGTTCAAGTTCGGATTGAAGATGGTCGGGATCGACATCATCACGCGGAGCTCCGGCGGAGCCGAGGGCACGTGCATCACTACACGATGAGCCGCATCATGCGTGCCTCGGCGTTCGCGCAACGCCGCCTTTGCCGCGTGGTTGCTAACGACCACGCGACTGCGCGCACACAAAGACCGCGCGTGTCAGGGGCTGCTGATGGAGGATTGCGAGGCGCGTGCAGGGGTCTGGACGCACTTGAGGATCGGAATGGGTTGGGGTGGTGCCTTTGTTGGCTGCGGCAGCTGCTCCTCGAGAGGAGTGACGGCCACCGTCCAGATGAGGTCTGCGGGCAGCGTGAGGTTCATGAGGGCGTCGTGGGCCGCATGGATCGCGATCGCGCGAAAACCTTCTTTTCCACTTTTGGAAGGGGAATGAAGCTGCGAATTTTCTCTGCATATTGTGAATCCGCTGCAATATAAAGAAGTTCGAGAAGGTCTAGAAGGTCCTGCCAAAGGATCCGAGCTACATGTAACGTAGCCTCAAACGCCGAGCCTTTCCCACGCCACACAGACGAGAATCGCACCGACGCCCACCGCACGCACGGCAGCTCCGTGCTTCGTGCTACGCCTCACTCGACGAGCTCGAGCCCCGCCCTCTCTATAGCGAGCCGGAGCTCTGCGGAGGGCGGGTGGAAGGCGACGAGCAGCTGGCGCACCGAGATTGAGCCCACATGCTCCGGGTCGAGCACAAGGAAGATCTCCTCCGACGCAGCCACCGCCGCCTTGTACGCTCTCTCGGCCCCGTCGGAGTGGGGTTCCCGAGCGGCGCCGTCCCGAGCGGCCCCGTCGGAGTGCGCATCGCCGTTGGCAGCCTCAGCAACGTCACCGGCCGTCTTCACTTCCGCCTCCGCCGCCACCTCCGCCGCCACCTCCGCCGCCTCCGCTGCCACCTCCGCCTCCGCTGCCCCCTCCGCCACCGCTGCGGCCTCCGCTGCGGCCTCCGCCTCCATGGCGGCGATCAGATCGTCGGTCAGTGCTTTCGTCCTGGCCGCCACGACCGCATCCTCCGGGAGCACACGTGTTCGTCCAGACCGTTGTAACGGCGGCCTCTTCGGGTGCGCGCCGCGCTGTATTGAGCGCTCAGGAGAGCGCGTGAACCCGATGGGCGCGGCAAGCCCCAAACCGGCCATCGGGCTGCCGAGCAGGAGCAGCCTTGCAAGGTCGGTTGCACTTATGTATCTATCGAGGCACATGGCGCACAGCGAGGTGCTCTCGGCCGCCGAGCTGGGCACCCCGGCCTCGGCGGCAGCAATGGCAATCGAATGACTCTTGTGCACGAAGCCTTGGCGGCGCTGCACCTCATCATGGAGCTGCAGCAGTCGCATCACGTCCGTTCAGTGGCACTCAGTGGCACTCAGTGGCAATCAGTGGCAATCCGTGGCAGTCCATGGCAATCCATGGCAATCAGTGGCAATCAGTGGCAATCAGCGCACCTGCAGCAGTCGCATCACGTCCGCTTCAGAGCATGGAAGGTCTCGGATGAGCGCCTCGAGCACCTCCTTGCGCTTGCTCTCGCGCTGCTCGTGCATCGCCAGGCGCTGTGCCGGGGGCTCCTCCTGCATCGATGTAGGTGGCAATCAGTGGCAATCAGTGGCAATCTGTGCCGGGGGCTCCTCCTGCATCGATGTAGGTGGCAATCAGTGGCAATCAGTGGCAATCTGTGCCGGGGGGCTCCTCCTGCATCGATGTAGGTGGCAATCAGTGGCAATCAGTGGCAATCAGTGCCGGGGGCTCCTCCTACATCGAGAGCATGAGCTCGTCGGGGTCCCACACGGCAATCAGTGGCAATCAGTGGCAATCAGTGGCAATCAGTGGCAATCAGCGCACCTGCATCGAGAGCATGAGCTCGTCGGGGTCCCAGACGGCGGTAGTGGCCTCGGCGAGCACCGCATACACACCCGCAATGTCCTGATGAGGGGGCGCAATCAGCGCTCATCAGCCGCACTCATTCGTCATCAAGATTCGAGTGCTTCGGCACTCGCCGCCCACCTGATGAGGGGCGCAATCAACGCTCATCAGCAGTCGCAATCAGCTCACCTCTGTCTCTTTAAGGCGCGGCTCGAAGCGACGCAGCAGCGAGAGGGATGAGGCGACGAGCGTGTCCACGCCGCCGCCCGCGAGCACCACGTCCCACATGCGCAGCAGCGTGGCGGTGGGCAGCACGTTCGCGTACAGGCAGAGCCACCACTGCGAGGCGAGGATCTCGAGAGGCACCTGCATGCAATGAGGGTGGCAATCAGCATGCGATGAGCCACCACAGCGAGGCGAGGATCTCGAGAGGCACCTGTATGCAATGCACTCAGACGCACTCAGACGCACTCAGACGAACTCAGGCGCACTCAGACGAACTCAAAGGAACTCAGAGAGATCGAGAGGCACCTCGAGCTTGACAAAGTGCGCATGCAGCGAAGGGAGCTTCTCCTGTACCAGCGTCACGAAGGCGGCCGTGTCGATGCGCAGCCCTGTGGGGAAGGGGAGCGCCGTGGTGAGCACTTGCATGCAAGGCCTCCTGACTCGCGCGCGCCGCGCACCGCTCATATCGCGTGTGTGGTAGTCCGCCACCACCGTCCGACAGAGGGCCACCAAGAGCCAAAACGCGCCCTCCTCATCCGCCACCAACAAGAAGATGGCCACAATAAAGTTGAGTGACTGGCAGTAGCCGACCGAGACGTTGTACGACGCATAGGTGAGGAGCACACGCCGCAGTGCCTCGCGCAGCCCTGTGGGGGATGCGAAGGCTCGATGCTGTGGGAAAGTGCGTGGCAGGTCGCGCTCGATTTGCTTGCTCACCTGATGAGGGGAGCAATCAAGAGGTCATCAGAGGTCATCAGAGGTCATCAGTGGCAGGTCGCGGTCGAGCTGCTTGCTCACGTCGCGGTCGATGGGCGCCTCGCCCATCTCGGCGCGTCGTACGAGCTCCCGATATGGTACTGCGGAGGCGAGCATCAGGTCGCGTGCCCCCGAGAGGCACAACCAAGCGTGGGGCCGATGCTGGAGGGGCACACGGCCGAATTTCGAGCGCGCGAGCTGCGCGGCCTCGGCGGGCAGCGAGCCATCGACGCCGGTGCGGCGCATCAGGGCGTTCCATTGAGAGAGCCACATGGTGCTATCGCGCCCGGTGGACACACGCACGCGATGGAAGGCGAGCACGTGCGCCATCGGGACCTGGAACCCGTACACGTCGAGCGGGAGCGTTGCGTCGGGCACGTCGAGCGTCGGGCGCCACGTCACGCGCACGAGCAGCGTGCCCACGGGAGAGGCGCCGTGGTGGGCGCCGTGGTGGGCGCCATCATGAGCGCCGACATGGGCGCCGTCGTGGGCGACTCCTCGTGTGGGCACACTGCTGCCGTCGGCGGCGGAGACGCCCACCACGGCGCCGTCGGCAGCGGGAAGGCTCGTCGCGGCGCTGCCGTGAGCGCCCACGGCGGCGCTGTCGGTGCCGTTCACGGGCACACCGCCATTGCCCGATGGGGTGAGGGCGACGGGGCGTGAGAAGGCGAGCGCCTCGTGAGGGGAGGCGCCGTTGTGAGCACTTGCATGCACGGGGAGTGTGAAGAGGAGCGCCTCGTGAGGAGAGGCGAGCACCTTGGCTAATGCGAGCTCGGCCACCCCAAGCGCCGCCTCCGCCTCCTCCTCCTTCTTCCCCAAGTCACCTGGCCTCAAGCTCGCCTGCAGGTCGGGACGGTAGCTCGCCTGCAGCAGCTCGGGCGACCGGCGCCCAGGGGCCTCGTCGCGCGAGATGAGCTTGAGCTTGAGCTGGATCGCCGAGATCGCCGACGGCGCAACCGTGTGCGGCACGGGCCACCACATCCAGTGCGCAAACCGCCACGACCAGGCCGCATCGGGAGTGGCTGAGTCCGGCGTGCCGGCCGCGCTGCAGGTGTCGACACTCAGGCCGACCTCACACAAACCGACTGCCTCCACCCGAACGCCCAGCAGCACGCTAGCCGCCGGCATCGCAGCCGGCGCTGCAGCCGGCGCCGCGCCTGACGAAGCCGGCGCCGCGCCTGACGAAGCCGGCACCGCGCCTGACGAAGCCGGCGCCGCGCCTGACGAAGCTGGCACCGCCTCACCGGGAGAGACGCCGTGGTGAGCACTTGCATGCACGAGTGGGGCGTCATGCGGGGCGTGGAGGGAGACGATTTGAATCTGGAGCAGCCCGGGAGAGTTCTCAACGCGAAGCCTCGCCGCGAGCTCTGCCGAGGCCGCGGAGTCCAACTCATCAGGGCGCGGAGGCTCCGGGCTGATCTGCGCCACAATCTCCGAGAGCGAGGGCAGCCGGCGCAGCAGCGAGGCCATCGCCGGCGGGCGCGCCGCCGTGGGCGCGCCGCTGGTCGCTCCGGTGCGCCGGTGCCGACTGAGCTGCCGCGGCGGGCGCGCGGCGGCGAGGGCCACGCCGGCGCCGGCGCCGTCTTGGGCGGAAGTGCACCCGTCGCCGGTGCCGCCCAACACAGCGTCTGTGCCCAACACAGCGCCGGTGCCGCCCTCCACGGCAGGTGCGGGCGCTGTGTTGGGCGCCTGCGCTGTGTTGGGCGCGGTGACCGACGGCGGCGGCGCCGCCGCCCCGTCCGCCGCCAGCCAGCGATCGCGCCCCCGGCTCCATCGCGAGAGGCCCGGGGAGATGGTCTCGAGCACAGTCTGGATGTCGGAGTCGTGCACGGCGTCGCCGATGCGGTGCCTCCCAAATTTGGGACTGTCCTCGCCGCTCTCGCACGAGAGCGGCGAGGCTCCTTCGACGGCCGAGGGCGCGTCGTCGCTGGCGCCTCCCGCAGCCGAGGGCGCGCTGTCGTGAGCTCCTTCGGCACGTGGCGCCCGCGACGGCGCGCCCTCGGGGGAGGAGCCGCCGCCTCCCTCGCCCTCCGTCGCCGTGAGCGCCGCCGTGAGCGCCGTCGTGAGCGCCGTCGTGAGCGCCGTCGTGGGCGCCCCCTCTCCTTCCAAATCGGGCGAGTCGCGTCCCGTCGCGAGGCCGGCTGCCGACGGCGCCGGCGCACCCCCCGTGACCGTCTTCCGGCGTGTGGGGAAGTAGGTGCCGAGCTTCTTACTCACCGCGGCGGCGGCCGCGGCGGCCGCGGCGCTGGCTGCCGCGGTCGCACTTTCACTCGCAGACCTCGATCCACTCACCGGCGGCGGCCGTAGGCTCGCCTGTAGGTCGGGCGGCTGCGAGGGTGGCGGCGCCGGGAGCGGCGCCGGGAGTGGCGGCGGGGTCATCGCTCTAGAGGATGGCGGCGGCGGTGGCGGTGCCCCCACGTCGAGGCTGTCGATGCCAATGGCGCCAAAGTCCTCCATTGTGGACGCGTCTGAAGGCGCGAGCGTGGGCGTGCTGCTGTTGCCACCGTCGGCTCCCGTCTTGGCCGCGGGCCCATCCTTTTTGCCGAACTGGCGCGAGAAAAGGGTCGACACGGCGGAGCCGACTACGTTCTGCACCTGCGCGAACGTCGTGCGCTCCGCACCCGCGTCTGGTGGGTTCTGTGCCTGCGCCTGGATCTCCTTGGCGAGCTCGGCGGGTGTCTTGAGCTGCTGGGCTGGGCTGGCGTATGATGACACTGCGGCGGCCATCCGCGCCTGCAGCCCGTGCTCGGTCGCTACACGCCGCGCGACGACAAAGGTCACCTGGTCAAGGCCAGAGATGACCTCGCTGATGCTGTCGCCGATGTTGATGGGCGTCGTGTTGACGGCGATGAGGCGATCGCCGACGCGCAGCGTGCCATCCTCAGCGGCGAGACCGTCCGCGTCGATGCGTAGGATTACGTTCGCCTCGTTTAACGACAGGCCAAACTTACGGCTGCTGATGGCGAAGTTGAAGGACGTGACCACTGCGACGAGGCGTGACTCCAAAGCGCGCGCCTCGAGCCAGCGAAGCTCCTCGATGATGATCTCGCGCTCGATCTCGTCGCGCATGCGTCCGTTCGTGAGCAACCGGATGGCCCCGACGCTCTGCGACGAACCGAAGATGACTCCCCCGCGTAGTGCTGTCGCGGCAATCAGAAAATCAGACGAGTTCTCAATCGGCAAGTTCGAACACCGCAGTTCACACCTCGACAAAAAGGGCATCCCCGGACCTCTACATCTATCTACAATCGACCACGCAGGGATTCCCCCGGCGCGCACTCGCAGAACACATGCCCTGCTCGCCGTGCGGCGCCAAGATTCGACACTGTGTGCTTCTGTGCGCGCGCGGTGTCTCGTCTGAACGGTAGAAGGCAACCAATGGGGGCGCCCTCGTGCCCTCGTACAGCCCGTGGAGGGCGCCACTAATTCCATTCGCCAGCAGGTGTACATTGCGGGTACATTTCCGTCGCTCACGCGCCCAATACCATCGAAATTGACATACAGGCGCATCAAGGGGTCGTTTGGGGTCGTCGCCGTGTCAGAAAAGAATGCAACCCTGCTCGGTATCAGGCTCGCTGTTGGTGATACATCCCCAGGCTGCGCGTTTGCTGGGCTCGATGCAAGCGCATGGGCACATATAACTGCGGCCGTGACTGTGAGTGCTCAGTCCACGCCATGCGTCACTCACGAACATAACGACATTCTTGTGTCTCACGGCAACCACTTTACCTGGGGGAGGATTTCGGCGAAGGGCTTCCTGCCGTTGAGACGGATACGCCTCGCGGCAGCCATTGAAGGCGACATTCTGGTACGGCAGCACGTACTCTGGATGCGGCTTGCCGTGAAGCTGAGAGTTGGCGAAGACCAGCTCCAGCTCACACGCATGGTTCAGGTGGGAGCGCCCCAACGGCGGCCAGCAGGAAAAGTCCCCGATGGGTTCGAATCCCAGCATGCGTGAGGTGTTCACAACCTCGCTGCATCGTGGCTGGTTCTCATACAAGCTGCGACAGTCGTCGGACACCACCTCAAGTTGAAAGCGTGCCACTCGCCTGTGCAACAGAGGCCCAGCGGACTGTATGATGGCCAAGTCCATCCCCTGAGCGTCAATCTTGAGAAAGTCCACACGCGTGCCCACCCAGCCTAGCACAGTTGACAGCGGCACTGTCCAGACAGCACGCGTCTCCTTGATTTTACGGCACCACTCCCCGAAGTCGATCCGATGCGCCACGGAGAGAAGCGACGAGCACCCACCTGCTGCGTAAAACGTTCGCTGCTCGCCACCCGGCGGTGCAGGCGCCACTGCGATGGGAAGGATGATCCCTCGATCGTGATGCTTTCCAAGCGGCTCCAACGTGTCCACAACACTCTCTTGCGGCTTGCGGCGTGTGAGCGCGCGTGCGTACTTGTCGATGAGCGGCTCAAGCGTCAGTAGAAACGCGTCAGGCAGTTGTGGAAGCAGCTCCACGTCCAAAGTATTGCGGTCTGACGAACCAATCTCCAGAAGCATCGGGCTGGCAGTGGAGGGGATGTCGATGAGGACACCATTCACCAATGTGGCAGCATGCACTGGGACTATGAGCGGCGTCGCGACTCCTGCCCAGTGGCTCTCGTTGGTGCCCTTGACAATTGCGGATGTGAAGCCAAAACCGTGGGTCAGATTGTCCAGATCGCATTTGTGGAACCAGCTGCAGTCGCCTTGCTCCTTTGAATAGCTGATAAAGTTGCACCGTGCACATCGCAGGCATCTCAGTGCACATTGATTGATGTTGGTAATGCCCGAAGACGCGTGATTTGAAGCTGTCACAGTTGCAGACCTTTATGCCGTTGGTGCAATCGATGCCCCGGGCTTCATCTGTGACGTCGCAGTAACCAAAGCGCTTAGAGCCAGCATCGTATTGCTTACTGCCTGCGACGCAAGGTGAAGCGCCGACAAGGAGGAGAGCAGCACGAAGCCAGGGAGCGGGCATATGTGCTCGCTCAGAGAGCCATCTTTTCTTGGAAGTGGTTGCGCGTCGTCACCCTGCTCAGAAAAAATGGCCGCAAGCAAGCAACTTTGCATGCAGTTCACACCACAAGTTCAGCTCCCGACTAACTCAACTTCGGGGCTTGCACAAGTGCGCCCTCGTGGGTTCATCTCGGGTCCAGTATTCATACACGAAGAGAGGGCTCCCGAAATGCGCGCGGTGGCCGCCCGAACGAGCGCGTTCGCCGCATCCGTCGCGTGCGCACGCCGTGTTCTGTGCACCAGGGAGCCTGCCACGTCTTCGATCCATGCATTGAGCGGCACGCGCCTTGATGGCACGCCGCTAAAATTCGACTCCCTTGCAGGAAAGCCATTTCTTCTCCTGAACGTGGCATCCGAATGAGGAGACACGGAGCTGGTCTACAACCAGCTGAAGATGTGGAAACACCAGCTCGGCGCGACCTTTTCAATCGTTCTCTATCCGAGCGACGAATTCGGGGCGCAGGAGCTTCCGGAGCATGAGTTACCATGCTTCGTCTCGAAGTTTCTGACGCTGGACAGAAATGTCCACCTCATGGCCAAGGTGGTGGTCAATGGTGAGCAAGCCGACGCGGTCTGGCGATGGCTCAAGACCTTTTATCCTGGCGACGTCGAGTGGAACTTTGACGCCCTATTCCTGGTCGATCAGACCGGGGAGCCCGTCGGCCGATACACCGCGCGGGAGCTTCCGCGAGTTGAGGCCGACCTGAAGTACTTGCTCACGCAGAGCGGCTCGGAGTAAGCTTCCGTCGACTCCCTCAAAGTGTGCAGTGTCGCTCGCTATGAAATTGGCTGTCGTCAAGCGCGCAACCTCACTGAGGCGCGCCGCAGCCGATGGAGGCTCAATAATTCACGAACTCCTCTCTCAGGGAGTAAATCGCGGCACGTGGGGTCGACTCGGCGGGCCGGCACAGCGGGAGGGCCGGCCGGACGCCTCATACACCGGGTAATTTTACCGGACGCGGTACGGAAGATCAAGATTCCATTGGGATTTTGATGCGTCTCATCAAGTTTGAGGATTGAGCATGCTGCTCAACTACCTCTGTCATAGCTCACAGCTTAGCTCATACCGAATTTAAGAGCGCGTGTTGACGCGCCTGTTCGCCACCTCTGCGCGTTCGAGAGTGCGTTCGACTAAACGTGGTTCTAAAGTGGAATTATAGTCCACACGATACACGAACCGATGGCCCGAATGCCACGACACTCAGCTTCTACTACAATCAATAGTACACGTTCAGTCCGCTTCATCCATCAGCCCGACGCAGGCGATCCTAAATTTCTTACGTTCAGACTGGGTCTCGGTACTGCTGCTGAGGAGTTGCACCGTGCGGTTCGGCAGGAGACGCGTCGCCGGGCAGCACCTGCTCTGCCTCTGATTCATTGTGCAGTGGTAGATGCAGTGGTAGGTGCAGAGGCAACGCCTCCAAAAGGTGCGCTCGCGGCTGCGGCTGCATCACATCGCCCTCCTTGCTGAGTGCGGAGAAGCATGCGCGATGTGCCGGGGACATGCTGGCGAGCACACAGATCTGTCGCACGCGCGTGCACAGGCTGAGCAGCTGCGCAGTCTGCCATCTGCACGACTGGCAGCACTCGGCGGCGTCGTGCGCCGCTGCGACAGGTGTCGGGCCAGGCACATCCTCACAGCGGGAAGCGAGGCTCAGCAACTGCTGCAGCCTGTGCAGGTGCGACTCGTCCGCGAAGCACTTGGACTTGAACTCGGCCATCGCGAGCTCGACCACTTCGGCCAACTGATCGCGCGCCCTGCATCCGGGCAACACGCCGACGATGGCAGCCAGATGCGCATACGACGTCTCAGTTAGATAACGCTGTTGTGCCACAAGCACGCCGATCCTCGTGTAGTGCAGCGACGCGGTGGCCCTCGCGGTCGACGCGAGTGAGGTGATGTCTTCGGAGGGCAGTAGGCTGCATACGGCCTCGAGCACCTCCGTGGGAAGGCTGAGGAGCGACGTAGGCGGACGGCGCATCAGGGGCGAAGATTGCCGATGCTAGGACTGCCGAATGTGGAGGAATGTGAATCGAAGATGCTCACCTTTCGTCGAACTTCACGCCTACTTCGAACGAAACTCTAGATTTGTGTAAGGGTTGCGGTGTTCAGGGGGGTCGGTGACTACCACAGGCCGGCAAGCATATAGGGGACAGAGTCGCCTCACCACGCCCCGCCCTTCGCTCCGTTTCGCGAGATGCAATCTCGAAACCCACCTCGGAACATCTGCACACAATCGCAGCTTCGCGCACTCACGATCACATCCAAGACACCACTATGCTCTCCTGCGTCCTCGCTGCCTCCCCCGCTCTGATGCTCGGCCCGGTCGCCTCGCCAGCCCTGCGCCACGCATCACCCGTGATGCAGCAGACCTTCCAGCGCGAGCAGGTCGGCTACGGCACCGCGATCTACACTGGCGGCGTCGTGCCCACGCGCAATGCGCCCGTCAAGGCCGACTCCACCATCCTCGTGCAGGGAGGCTCGCTGCGCACGTGGTCGTACCGCTCGCCGTCCGTGGAGCAGGTGCAGGTCGTCCTCAGCACCGAGGGGCGCCCGCTCGATGCCGACATCGAGCTCTGGCACGGCCCCGACAACACGCCATGCAAGATGCGCGTGTATGTCGAGAACGGCCAGCTCCGCCCCTTCTCGGCGGTGATCGAGACGCCGCGCGGCCCGAACACCGTGGCCATCCGCAACATCGGCCAGATCGAGTTCCCCATCGCCGCCAACGTCGTCGCTGACCAGGTCGACAGCCCGTCCGCCGACTGCATCGCCGCCTCGACGACCATCCAAGGTGGAGCCCTGCGCACGTATCCCTTCGACCCAACCGTCGACAGCGTCCAGGTGCTGCTCAAGACCGACGGACGCCCGCTGAACGCGCGCATCGAGCTCCTCCAGGGCCCGAACAATAACAAGCAGGTCATCGAGCTCTACACCGAGGACGGCCTCGACCGGCCATTCTTCGCCATCCTCGAGACCCCGGGCTCGGGCAACGTCGTCCGCATCGTCAACACCGCGCCCATCGAGTTCCCCATGACCGCGGGCGTTGTCCCGCACTCCATCAACACGGACATGTCCGCGGCCGACGTCGTCATCGGCGGCGACATTGGCCGGTAATCGTGAAGGTCACCTTTGTTTGGACGGGAAATGGACGGGCACAGGGTGGAAGGGGTGACAGATGTGTCCCGATATTCAGACTTTGCCATGTTACGTAGGATGTGACGACAACCGACCTCGAGATCGAACCTCTACTTTGGTCCCGGAGATATTCCGAGGTAGTGATCTCCGGCGAAGATTTTTCGAGGTTCCCCTGTCTCGTACCAAAAAAGGATCCCTGTTGCGTCTTCGAAGCAGACGAAGCACTCGCGAAGCCGACTTTTCATCAAATCTCCATGGACACTGGGGCTTCGCCTCCGTCCTTGCGCGCCCGCACGACGCTCGACCCTATGACGTCGCCAGCTGCGATGCTTCGGCCACGCCTTGCGAGCGTCCGTCTGCAGTCGTCTCCAGAGGAGGATGGCGGAGAGCCTGTCTTTGGCTCGCCCAAACAACGGACTGTCAAACTCGTGTGCACCCCTAGTGGGCTTCGGGTGCCAAAGGCATCGAACCTCGGCCTGCAGACCCCCCTACTATCAGAGGAAGATGAAATCGATTCCGTCTTTGGCTCACCCAAGAGCCGGACGGTCGAATGCGTGCGTGTGCTCAGCCCCTGCGTTAGGCCTCTCGCACCGAAGACCTTCCACTTCAAGTCCCCACCCCCTGAGGTCTCGGAGCGCTCGGCACGCGTGCAGAAGCGAGAGAGGCAGGAGGAGAACGTCGGGCTGGCCGCCGGCTTGACATACTGTGAGTTGGGCGAGGTCTCCTTCCCCGAGTTTGCTGCCCTCGGTACCCCACTTTCCGGGAGGACCACGACGGCGACCGAGGAGAACCGCGATGGCAGCCCGATCGCACCTGCGGATGACTTCCTGACGGGCCCGGTCGAATCGAATTCCATGCTCGCCACCCGCACCATGTCGCAGAACTCGCTTCGGAGCCTCCCCTCCTCGCTCAGCATATGCTCGCAGGCAGGCCACCGAGCGGGCGACACCGACACGCCGCCCGCAGGCCCCCATGCCTTTGAGGCGATGGCGACGCTCGTCAAGTGCCCCGCGCCCAAGCGCGCTCGCGCAATTGTCTCTCTGCGCGCCAACGCACTCGTCGCTCGATCGATGATCGACTTCGAGAGTGAGGACTGATCGAATTATGTTAGAGATCAGGTGCTCTTGCTCCTCGGTCCCTCTGCGTCAGGTCACAGACCTTTGTGGTCAGGTGCTCTTCCTCCTCCTATCGCGCGATCAGCAATCAAGTCGTCCACATTGGGCTCGAGGCCAGACCCCCCTCCGCGATGACTCTCGTTATGGTGCATGTATTTACTCGCTCGAGCCTCGAGCCTCACGCTCGTCCCAGAATAGCGTGCGCATGTCGTTAGCGTGGCTGCGTGGGCGTGATTGTGCTGGATCGGAGCAGGTTTCGTGCGGATCCAGCCACCTCAACTCTCTAAACCCGCAAGACGCGGTCAAATTTCGTCAAAATTTGCGAGTTTTCCCAAATCTTCGTCAAAAGCAGCGATTCGGCTCATCATGTGCATTCGGGGTGCCGACGCTCTGGACGCTTTCGAGAGGGATACTCATCAAACTAAACTCATCATGGTGGACTTTGCGCACTTCTCGGAGAAGCACGCGCCACCAGCTGTCCCTAACGACTGGGAGGATTCCGATGATCTCCTGCCAGCCGACTGCAAAGCGGAGCGTGTTTCTACTACGACCGTGTTCCTGTCTCCCTCCGACGAATACACCGACGACGAGGTCGAGCACCAATCTGCAGAGGCCAAAGCACGGCCGCGGCTGTCCAGGGAGAATGACGAGATCTTGGCCATATATCTGACTCGAGACATCTACTTTGAGGTCGTCGAGTACGAAGACGACGTGGATGAGGGCGCCGCCAGTTGCGCCGCCTCCCCGTCGTCGCCCGAGCTCGCTCTCGCCGCCATTCGCCTTTCCTCCTCCTCCTCGTCGTCGTCGTCGTCGTCGTCGTCGGACGAGGCGGTCGTGGACGAGTACGCCCTGTGGCCCAAGCTCGTGTGCACGCCCGGGTCGGTGAGCGTCCGCTCACCGACGCTCGCACCACACGCGTGCAAGGACCTGCTCAGCATCATGCCGCCAGCGCCGCTCGGCACGGAGGTTAGCCGGCAGCCCAGCCGGCCATCACCCACCTTTCGCTCGCGCGGCGCATGGGGCCTCTACCTGCTGGACGAGGCGATCGAGCGCCGATACACCGCCGCGCTTGTGCTCACGGGCGGGCTCGGACGATCTGGTCTGCCCGTGCTTCCCGTGGCCGTGGCTCGATTCATCTTGGATGAGTGTCTGTGCCTTGCGCCCTGGCTGGCGCACTTTGCCGTGAGGGCGCGCGTCGACGTGATGAGCTGCCTGCACGCGCGCAAGATCGACGTGTCATGCGTGAACCTGCAGTCCGACGCCGCCGACATGATCGGCTGGCTCATGCGCCACAGCAGCGCGCTGCAGTCCCTCGACGTGAGCCACAACCCTCTAGGCGCGCGTGGCGCCGCTGCCATCGGGCGTGCGCTTCCGCGGGCGAAGGGCCTGCGCACGCTGCGCATGAACGAGATCAATGCATGCTCCGCGGGCGGTACGGACCCCTACGGGCTCCTCGAGCTCAGCGCGGGCGTCCGAGCGCACCCAGCCCTCACCAAGCTTGGCCTTCGCTCCAACATGATCAGTGCGAGCTCAGCGCATGCTGCCCTCAAAGCTCTCATCGTCGCGATCGGTGACGTTCGGACGGGCGTGCGCTCACTCGACCTGTCAGGCAATCCATTGGGGCACGAAGGAGCGTCGATGCTCGCTCAGATCGTCGCCGCACAGCCCTCCCTCACAAGGCTTGACGCCGCCTCGTGCCAGCTGCTGGGGCGGTGGGGCAAGGTGCGCGATGGAGTGCGAGCGCTCGCCGCGGCGCTCGCGTCCTCCACCACCCTCGAGAGCCTTGACCTGACCGACAATGCCCTCGGCCGCTCGTCGGAGGCCATGGACCAGTGGCACTTGGACGAGCGCAACGTGTCTGCATGCCCTGTCCTCTTCCTCGTTCAAGCCGTGCGCCAGAATGCGTCACTTCGACTGCTCCAGCTGCGGGCGAACCACATCGTAGGAGACCAGGAGGACAAGCTTCGCGAGGCGTGGCTCTCACGAGGCGCTCCCGCGGCCGGCCTCGTCCTCTGAGGGCTTGCGCTCGCAGGTCGAGCTCGCGCCGTCGCGGGCGGCCTCGTCCTCTGAGGGCTTGCGCTCGCGCTCGAGTGCTAGTATTTTTGGGTGAGGATCGTCGCAACAGGCGCACGGCGTGGGCAGTGCTCGCGAGTTCGGGAGGGGCATGTGCGTATTGGCCGCAAACGATCTGACATGAACATGAGAAGCCCGCATGGATGATGGATGCTCAGATATATTACGATATATGGCAGAGAGATCATACGTAGTAGATCATCTTTGAGCTCGAGCTTCGACGATGGACCGCAGCAATACGAGCGCTGCGCGTGCAGACTCACGAGCGGGACACTTGCGCGGCGCGCCGGCGGAGGAGGCTCCGGAGCACCGGAGGAGGCGGGTCGCGGGACGGCCATCCGCCGGTCCCGGTGTGCGGCGCGCGGTCGGAAGATCGTGCACTTAACTCAAACGTGAACAGCGCTTCCGCCTTCCGGTCGTGTAACAGAGTTCAGGGAACAAGCATGGGAACAAGTGGGAAGACCAGTGGGAAAGGGAACCGGAAAGTGACATGGTGGAAAGTGAGCACGTCAGGAGCTCCAAAGGCCTTAGCTGTCATGTAGCCCCCTAGGAAAGTAGCTTTGGGTGCTGACCAGACCATACCTAGCACACGCACGCACGCCCTAGGGAAGGACGTACGACCCGGGACCCGCCCGCGACGACGAGATGGGCGCGTGTCAGTCCCTGTGTTTCCAATTGTGTGTTTCGTGTGGTAATCGTGTGGTAGTGGCCGAGTCGCGCTTGTGTGTTTACACGACACACGCGACGACCGGTGCTACGACACTGTTACTGCCCGTTCAGAATACACACACCTTGCATGACCCCATACGAGAGAACGAGACACGGAGCATGCGCGCGATTGCGACGTTGAGCACTTGAGCAGTTGAGCTTGAGGATGCTGGTTCTGCTGGATGGTTTGGGCGTCTGCGGCTTGGATGGCGGTGACCGGTGTTAGGCGGTGGAGATGTTAGCGACGTGGAGCGTATCGCGAGTCTTGTGGAGGTGTCGGAGCTGACCTTTTTCGATTTTGTCCTTACGAGCGCACCAACTTCGCGAGCACTCTTATTTTGCGTCTATCGACAAAGGGCCGCATGGGGCCCTTCCTGCTCGTCGCCGCCGCCTTTGGCGCGCAAGCCGAGAGCGCAATCTCTCTCGGCGAGCACATTACCCCGAGCGGCGAGACGAACCGCCGCGCGCTTCAGACAACACTTTGCACGGACACGTGCATCGGAAATCCATCGTACGCCTTCGATGGCGATTGCGACGATGGCGGCCCCGGCTCCGAATACGGTACGTCGTGCGTCTACGGCACCGACTGCTTCGACTGCGGACCGCGTCAACCGCGCCCCCCCCCACCGCCTGGCCTGTGCACGAACACATGCAACTGGTCCTCCGATGCCGATTGCGACGATGGCGGCCCCGGCTCCGAGTACGGTGCGTGGTGCCCGTACGGCTCCGACTGCTTCGACTGCGGACCGCGTCAACTGCGGCCGCCGCCTTCACCTTTCCCCCCCGGCGCGTCCTTGACTCTCTGCACGAACGAGTGCATCGGAATGCCTATATACGCCTTCGATGGCGATTGCGACGATGGCGGCCCCGGCTCCGAGTACGGTACGTCGTGCATGTACGGCACCGACTGCTTCGACTGCGGGCCGCGTCTACCGCGGCCGCCGCCGCCACCGCGTGCGCCCCAGTGCACCAACGGGCTGCCCCTCGACCTGGTGCTTGTGTTCGATCACTCTGGGAGTATGACGCCCGTCCAGACCCAGGGGCTCGAGTTTGCGCGCGAGCTTCTCCTTCAACTCGATTTCGGCGCGAATGCGTCGCGCGTGGGGCTCGTGGAGTTTGACGATACGGCCACTGTCCTGTCCTATCTGTCCTCCGATCTCAACGCGGTGCTCGCGGCCTTGGCCACCGCCCAGGAAGCCAATGGCGGGACCTCCATCAGCAGCGGCCTCGCGTCCGGGCTTGCAGTCCTCCAGGCGAAAGGTAGCTGGGGCACACGTCTGAAGTTGCTCCTCTTGCTCACGGACGGGGAGCAGAACCCGGAATATGGCGGCGCCGCTGCGGCCATCGCTCAGGCAGCAACGGTCCGTGCCGCCGGCGTCCAGATCTTCGGCGTCGGCTTCGGGACGGCGAGCGCGGCAACGATCGCGGCCATCTCCTCCTCCCCCGCCTCGATCTACGCCTTCACCGCGGCCAACATCGGTGCGGTTCGCGACCACTTCCGCGGTCAGTTCTGCTCGTTGCTTTTCTCGCCACGCCCGCCGTCCTCGCCGCCGCCGCCCTCGCCCCCGCTGCCGCCGCCGCCCTCGCCCTCGCCCTCGCCGCCCTCGCCCTCGCCCTCGCCGCCCTCGCCACCGCCGCCGCAGCCCTCGCCGCCGCCCTCGCATCCCCCCCCGCCGCCGCCCTC
>JWZX01002167.1:0-14740 GCA_001275005.1 Chrysochromulina tobinii | reverse complement strand
CAGTACGGGTCGAGGTGTTGCGCCTGCCGCCCTTAACGTTGTTCGCTCTGGAAGACAACCAATCTAGCGCAAGCGCTAGAACCCACCGCTCTCGCGGCCGGATTGGTCTGTTCACGCGAATACTCGGCTGCCTACTCGTGAACCTATGGTAGGCCACGCAGGTTATTATTGGAAGTTATTATTGGAAATGTTCTCACCAAAATGCAAAAAGCACTACTTATATACAATCAAGATAAAAACACCCCCCACCCACCCGGCCAGCCGACCTAGAGAGTGCTGTAACATTCGACCGAGCTGCGCCGAAAGCTCTTCTTACTAAGTTGTACGACATGATTTCCTTGAAGTCGCTCTTGTCCGACCGACGAGCTGCGCCTTCTTCTGACTTCCTCCATGGTAATAATGTTGTAATGTAGTTTCCTGCGTTGCATCGAAGCAGCCGTTGCCGTTGACAAGCTGCGCCATCTTTTGACGCTTTTCCTGACGTCCGTGGCACCCAACTTCAAAGACTTTGAATACGCTTCTGCGGGTGCTCGGTACAGAGCGCCTCGAGGCGAGGCACGATCTCGCGGAACTCGGGCCGCTGCTGCGCGTCCAGTTTCCAGCACACGGAGATCAGGGACTGCAGCTCGGCCGGCCACTTGCGCGGGATCTCTGGCACGTAGCCGCTGCCAAGCGCCTTGCGAAAGGCGTCTGGCAACAGGTTGGTGAACGGCTTCTTTCGGGAGGCGATCTCGTACGTGACGGTGGCGAACGAAAAGACCTCCGCCTTCGGGCAGTACGGTCTCGAGTTGGCCACCTCGGGCGCCATGTAACGGAGCGAGCCCGTCTCACCCGATAGATCACGCGCGAGGGTGTCGGTCGGATCGCCCTTCTTTTCCCACAAGGACGCGAGCCCAAAGTCGAAGAGGACGAGATGGTCAGGGTCCTCAGGGTCGTTGATGAAGCCGATGTTGTTGGGCTTCACATCACGGTGCAGGATGCGGTAGCCCGGGAACGCGTCGTCGTGGCAGTACTTGAGGGCGCGCGCAAGCTGCACCGCGCAGTGCAGGCTGCGCGAGAGCGGCCAGCGCTTGACCTCGCGCCAGCGCACCCAAAAAGGGACCGTGTCCGGGTTACGCGGCAACTGCGAGGGGAGCGTGCGGCTGAGCAGCTCGACGATCATGAGTGGGATGCCCTCGTGCTGGCCGAGCGCGTACGCCTTGAGCACGTTCGGGTGGTCCATCAGCGTCATCAACATGATCTCGCGCTTCAGGCCTTGCACGGCGGACGGGATCTCCTGCTTCTCCTTCTTGAGCATCTTGATAGCTGCGGGGCGCCCGTCAAGGGTCGTCTCATGCGCCCTCGCAAACTCGCCCTGACCCAGGTACTTGGTGATGGTCAGCTTCGAAAAGTC
This sequence comes from Chrysochromulina tobinii, assembly GCA_001275005.1. Lineage (NCBI taxonomy): Eukaryota > Haptophyta > Prymnesiales > Chrysochromulinaceae > Chrysochromulina > Chrysochromulina tobinii. The sequence continues at coordinate 13,347 of JWZX01002167.1, read as the reverse complement.
GACCACCTGGGTGCTCGGCTTTTGGGCGCCCCCTGCGTCTGAATACTGGATGCGCCAGCGATTGAACTCCTGCCTGTCCGACGAATCATGCAACGAGAACGAGGCATCTCCCCCCGATGGACCGGGTTTGCGATGTGCCTCATCCAGGTTTGCGGCGTCGGAGGTACACAGGGCGAAGCGATTCGTAGAATCGCGGGGGGAGCCGCTGCTGCTGACGCTACGCTGGCTGGGAGGGCTCAACCTGCCGCCCGCCCACGGCGGCGCCGCTGCGGAGGACGTTGCCTGTGGGCCGACGACAGAGTCGAAGATGACCGAAAGACGAAGGGCTCCCGCGCTCGCTCCGAGGGGCTTCGGGGGAGGTCTTCTGAGCGCCGGCGAGGTCTCTCTGTTGGGCTCTCTGTTCGGATCCACATGGAGAGGGACGTTGACCGGGTTGCGAGTCGAGCGGTCGAAGATCTCCTCGAGCTTGGCGTTCTGTCCGCCGATCGGAAACTCGACGCTAGATTCCGGAGAGGGGGATTCGTCAACATGGACCACTCCGGGGGTGCCTTGGGGGTAGTCTAAAAGGAGTTCCCCACTGAGCTTTCGGAGGCGCCGGGCCGGCGGGCAGGCTGGCGCTGGAGCTGGGCCCATGGTGGCGTTGCCCTCTACTGCTGCGGGCTCGAGGGCATGGCCACCCATCTCGAGGTCATCTGTGACAGCTGGGCCGAAGAGCAAGATCACAGCGGTCGTATCGTCGATCAGGCCGCGGCGCACAGCCTTGTGCACAACCTGGCGTGCCGCCTGGCGCGCCGAGTCGTACGCGCCCTCGACTAGTATCATCGCCGCCTCGTCCGCAGACATGAGGTCCCACACGCCATCGGTGCACGCAAGCAGCGCGCCGCCCTTGGGCGGCGCAGGGCACGTGGACCAGGCGGGCTCGGGGATGACGAAGTGGCAGTCGGCGTCGCCGACGCAGCGGGTGACGGCAAGGCCGCCAGGCCACGCACGCAGCGGCCCGCCCTCTTTGCCCTCGGCCGTCGACGCGCGGCGAAGCTTGACGCCTAATGCTTGCAGCCGCGCCTGCTCATCTGGATTGGTCTCCAGCCGATGGCTCATGCCGAGGGGCGCGTGGCCATCGGCATCGACGAGCATTGCGAGAGAGTCGCCGACGTTCCACACGTGCAGCTCGTGCCGCGACGCGTTCATGCAGCACACCGTGAGCGTTGAGCCAGCGGTCGTGCCAGACGCGCAGATTTCCTCGTGCAGCGTGCGGAAGCTTTTGACACACGCCCTGTTCAGCTCGGCGCCGCTGCCGTCCTTTGCCTCCTGGGTGATGAGCGGCAGGATCCGCTGCGCTGCTATCTGTACCGCATCCTTGCCACCATGCCCATCCGCGACGAGTGCGAAGTAGCAGTGGTCCCCGCCGACACTTGCATCATGTAACATAAAGCGGTCCTCACCTTTGAGTTCCTTTTGGAAGCCGCCGCACATCACCTGGAGCTCGCCCTTCGATGAAGCGATAGGATCCTGCGCCCGCACGGTCTGTCGTGCGGTTGTGAACCACGGCATCCTCGCGCCCCTGAGACTCGCCTCAGGAAAACAGGTCCTATCGGCGGGGAGAATTAAATTTGGCGTCCCCAAAACTTTTCCAAAAATAACTCAAGACGGATATAAATACAATGTACTGAGTCCGCGTTCGCGAAGATGGAGGCAGCCGTCGCACGAAGTGGGACGCAGCTGTTCACGGTGTCGTCAATTGCGCGAAACTTGACTTGACTTGACGAGACGCCCCGAACAACACCTGCGGCGGCGCCACCCCGCCACCATCTGCGCCACCCTCTCAACATGTTTGAGCAGCCCACTGCCGCGTCATCGCACGGGGCCTTCTCCGACCTCTCGGGCCCATCGCTGGCGGTGCAGAGAGCCACCGAGTCCGGCTGCGGCGTCCTGTCCGTAGGCCGCTCGTGGGTGCAGTTCGAGGGATGGGTGCTCAAGGAGGCGGGGATGGCAGGCGGCTGGCATTTGCGCTACTTTGTGGTGAGCGGCGACCGCCTCGAGTACTTCAAGGAGGAGAAGGTCAAGCTGCACGACGCAGGTGAAAGTCCCGCAACGGCCCTCATGGTTGCTGGCATCGAAGTGGATCACACGAACGTGGTGAGCGCCGTGCAGAGCCCGCAAAAGGTAGGCGGCGTACAGGAGGGCGACGTGGTCATCGGCGTCAATGGCGAGCCGGTGCTCGATCGTCGCGTCTCCGATGCTGTCGCCGGGGCCAGCAGTGGCGCCGTCACACTCACGGTACTGAGGCCAAAGGGTCGGATCGCTCTGCTGGGCGCGACAGTTGCGGCCGCGGGCCCGCGCAAGCAAGGGGGGCACGTGCTGACTATCACGGTGACCGAGTCGTCGAGCTCGCGCCGCTCGCGCTACAACCTCGTGTGCGCAGAGGAGCGCCTGTGCGCTGGATGGATCGCCTCGATTAAAGAGGCCATCGGGGCGGCCCAGATGGATGAGATCAAATCAGCGCTCTCGCAGGCGCTTCACATCCAGGCACTCCAGCCAGAGGCGCAGCTCGCGTCGTCGCTGCTGCCCGCCGGCGCTCCCGCGCCGGCGGAGCCCGTGCTGAAGCGCTCGATGTCCGCGACGGACGCGAGCAAGCCCCCGCCGTCGCACGAGGAGGTCCGCTCGGCCCTGGGCTGCTGATGGGAAAGGAGGTTCATTGGCAACGGCCAACGAGGCTCGTCTGTGTGATCCGTGTGCCCGTGTGTCCCGTGTGTATCCGGCTCCCTACGCGCCGCATATAACCGGTACGGCGCGTGCCATGGTGCGACTCTGTAACAAGGTGGGCGCGACTCTGCGTGTCCTCAATTGCCTCTCGCTGCCGCTCCGGCCGAGTGCGTCACTGCTCGGCCGCGCAGCCGTCGCCGTGCACTGCAGTGCGGCAGATGCGGGCGCCGCTGACGCGTGGGTATCCAAATCCTTTACGCCCTCTTCGTCCGTTGGAGACACCATATTCGCGCTCTCCTCGGGCGCAGGCCGCGCAGGCGTGTCTGTGGTGCGAGTGTCTGGTCCGCAAGCGAGGGAGGTTTTCTTGCGCATGGCGCCGGGTCGAAATGGCGAGACGCCCGAGCCACGGAAGGCTGTGCTGCGCAAGCTGTGGGCTCCGGAAGATGATGAAGGCAAGCGCGGCGGCCTGATTGACGAGGTCCTCGCCCTGTGGTTTCCGGCGCCCAATTCGTTCACCGGAGAGGATACCGTCGAGCTGCACACGCACGGCTCGCGCGCCGTGGTCGCAGCGACGCTCGAGGCGCTCGGGCGGCTCGAGGGCCTGCGCATGGCAGAGCCGGGTGAGTTCACGCGCCAGGCATTTGCAAACGGTCGGATGGAGTTGACTCAGGTAGAGGGGCTGGCGGACCTCATCAACGCGGACACGGAGGAGCAGCGGAAGCAAGCGCTGCGCAACATGGGCGGCGCGCAGCGCTCCAAGCTCGAGGGATGGCGACAAGAGCTACTCAGCGCGCTCGCGCACACCGAGGCGCTGATAGATTTCGGTGAGGACGCGGACGATGTCACGGCCGATGCTCTGCGCGGCGCGGTGACGAAGGTGCGCGTGCTTCGGCGTGAGGTCGAGAACCAGCTTTCCGACGGCGGGCGCGGTGAGGTCGTGCGCGAGGGCGTGCGCGTCGCCATCCTCGGCCCTCCCAACGCGGGTAAGTCGTCGCTGCTCAACATGCTGGCACAACGGCCCGCGGCCATTGTCTCGCCGATTGCGGGCACGACGCGTGATGTGGTTCAGGTGACACTGCAGCTCGGCGGTCTGCCCGTGCTGCTCTCGGACACCGCCGGGCTGCGCGAGTCCACGGACGACCCGATCGAGCAGCAGGGGATACTCCGTACGTTGGGCGAGGCTCGACGGGCCCAGGTACAGCTGTGGGTGTATGACGCCACCGACCCTCCGACACGGGCCGCGCAGCTCGACACGGTGGCGCTCGGGGCGGGAGCCGCGCGCTCGGCGGGCGTGGACGGCGCCGCCGACGAGGCCTTGGGCGAGGGCGCCGTGTTGGGCGAGGACGCCTCCTCTGCGGTGCAGCTGCTCGTGCTCAACAAGTTGGACTTGCTTCACAGTCCTGGCTTGCTTCACAGTCCTGCGGAGCCTACAGGGACCTCGGGGAGCGCCGAGATGGGCGCCTTCCCCTGGAGCCCGCTATTGGCACGGGAGCGCCAGTATCACCTCTCGTGCACGACGGGCGAGGGCGTGCAGCCCTTCCTCGACGCCCTCTCCCAAATGATCGCCTCAAAGTACGGCGCCTCCGACCGCGAAGCCGCGCTCATCACGCGCGCGCGCCATCGTGAGCATCTGCGGCGGTGCGCCGACGCGTTGGAAGCCTTCGAGCAGTACGCAGGGCTCGGTGACAGCGCGCCGCTCGATCTGGCGGCTGAGGAGATACGGATCGCCGCCAACGAGCTTGGCAAGATCACCGGACGCATCGATGTCGAGGAGCTGCTCGACGTCATCTTCCGCGACTTTTGTATCGGCAAGTGACGGCAACCGGCTGCCAGAGGCAGTGCAATATCCTGCGGGCGAGAGGGGGGGAGACGTATCGCTTGACACTGCGGTTCCCACTGGTCGCTGCAGACCCTGATCGGGTGCACGGTCGGCCTGACCGCGTCGATGCGGACGCGGGGTGCGGCGGGCTTTTGCTCCACAGCTTTGTCAAACACAAATTAGGAAACACCTTCCGACAAACCCGCATGCATGCCAGGCATGCCGCCGACACTTGCGGTGGGTATTCCCTCACTTAGAGGGGTGAGACCATCCCGGTCTCACGCGTCCCCCCCAATCCGACGTCCTTGATGGCGTTGGCATTGTTGTTCCCTGTTGCGACGTCGCCTGGTACCGTAGCGGTCCCGAGGCGTCTTGTTGCGATGTCGCCTGGTACTTCAGCGGTCCCTAGGCGTCTGTTCCCGAGTTTGTCACCGACGTCGCTTTCAAGCGCATGGCCCAGAGGCCCGCTCGATGTGTAGTCGTGTGCACGAGTTCTTGCCGCAGTGCGTCGGTGCACCGCGTCCCCCCCCATGTGACGGCCCTGCACCGCTTAAGCACCCTCCACATCGCCCGCGTCGGACTCGACGCGGTTGCGAGAGTTGGTGAGATACGCGACCGACGCGTCGATGAGCTTGCGGCCCTTGTGCTTCGTCATGAAGTCGACCGGCATGGAGTCTGTGTCGACCTTGACGACGCGGCACGCGCCGCTGGCGACGCGCATCCGAATAGCCGCCCACCTGCGAAGGGCGTGCTTAGCGCGGCCGGGCGTGGCCGTGCCCGCGCTGAGCGTGAGGTTAGCCGAGTTGTCCGTGCCTATGATGGTCGGCGCCGTCGGGGGCATGCCAAAGGCGGTCGCGACCGCTCGGGCGTACACAGCAAACTGCGAGCAACGGCTGGTCGCGATGCTTTCGTTCTCGCACGAGGACTCATCGTTGATGGCGGAGGCGGTGCTTAGCTTCTTGACCATGTGCAGCACAGCGCCGCCGTTGCAGGTGACGGCAGCCGCGTAGACAGAGCGATCGTCGACCGTCGCATCGCCGTGCACCTCGATGTCGGAGGGAGCGCCGTCGGCGAGATCGAGCTGCGCGTACATGCCGCCCTTGATCGTCTTGCGAAGGTTGAGGTTGCCGCCATACGTGATGCCCTCGTGCCGGTGTTTGTAGATGCAGGCCACGAGCGAGCGCGCGACCTGCTTGCCGAGGGGCTGCACAGCCCCGGAGGCGACGCACGAGAGCCGGTGCTGCATGAGCGTCATACGTGGCATGCAGCCCTGCTCGATGTACTTGGTGCCGCCGCAGATCTGCTGGGTGGCCTTCTCGTCAGGGCTCATCTTGAGGGGTCGCGGGTCCTGCATGGTGAGGCGATCGCACGCCTCCTGAAGCTTCATGCCCGTGAGGATGTCACTCGGCGTGGGCACGTTCGGGTCGAGAAGCTCGGGCACCCAGTCAAGCGCGAGGGCCACGGCATGAGCAGCCATGGAGATGGTGACAACAGACCCATCCTTGGACCAGTCGATCTTGTAGCCCTTCCAGGAGGTGGGCTTGTACTTGACCGTGATCTGGTCCTCGCCGTAGGCCCCCTTGAAGGACTTGATGACGCGGTTGGTGAGCACGTAGTCGCGGTTGCCCGTTTCCGTGTAGAAGAGGTCGTCGACGTTGGTGATGATCACGAGGCGGCTGTCCACGGCAGCATCGACGATGTACCAAAGGCCGGGCACTTCGAGGCTTTCCGTGAGGCCGGCCGCCCGCATCTTGCCGTTGCGATCTTGCTCCCACTCATTGCCGGCGGGCGCCTCACCCCAGATCGGAGCACCGAGCTCGTAGCACAGGCGGTCGCCCTCGTCATCGAACATGGGCGTGACCGTGTCGAGGAAGCCAACTGGGCGCAGCCGCTTCGCCTTCACGTAGGCGTTCTTGAAATCAGAGCTTGCCGTCGATCGCGGGATGATGCGAAGCGTCGAATCGGCGGCCAGACGATCGTGCAGCGCCTGATCGATGAGCAGGGCCTCCTTCATGAGGGACTCATCGGTGCCATCGAGAGGAAAATCTTGCTTGAGCGGCGAGAGCAGCTTACCGTCGGCGTCCTGGACGTCGCCAGCGGCCGCTGTTGCGAGTGCCATCTTGAACTGAAGATCGTCCGAGATGGTCGCATGCGTCGGAGCATAATCCTCCTTACCCTGCGAGAGCATGATCCGCTTGAGGCGAGCACCGTCGGCGCAGATGCGCGTCTTGCGGGTGATGAGCACATTGGTCGCCGGGTCTTTTTTGATGCTGCGTTGCACCACGCACGGCGCGATGACAGCCCCGGTGGCCTTGGCATCCTTGCGCTTCACCATCCGATTGAGGGGGTGAGACAGGACGGACTCATGCCCGAGGGCATCGGCGAGGCCCCATTCCACCTCGTCAGGCAGCCCGGCGAGGGCGCCTTTGGGCACGGCGAGTGTGTACGGCGAGCCGTCCGCGGCGGTGAGTTCCACGACGTTTTTGAGCACCTTGGAGGCCTCCAGGGTCAGTCCGTTGCACTCGAGGGGCGCGACATCGTCGAGGCCGGTCACAGCGTACGGATCCCCTTGAGCCATGCTGCATTCGAGGTCGCTGATGTGCTGCCGCGCGGCATCAAGCTCCTCGAGGGAACTCACGTGCAGATCGAGAGCATCTCCGAAGGCTTGGAAGATGATCGCGTTGCACACGGCGATCTGAGCCGCGCTCGTCTTGCGCGTCTCGAGCGCAGCGCTGAGAGCGGCAGTCACCGGCTTAGCAAGGCGAGCCGATGCGCGAACTGGCGCCGTTCGGACCGCCGGGGCAGGCGGAGCAGCCGGCTTGGGCAGACGCCACGGCGTGTATTGGGACGCCAGGTCGAACAGCTTGCCCTGCCAGCGCTTGTCCTCATCCCAGGACGGGTCATCCCAGGCGAGGTCCGTCATGCATTTGCCCGTCGGAAGGACCGTCGAGCCACGTACGGTCGCCCCATAGTAGCGGAGCTCGCCGGACTTGGTGTCGTGAAAGCCCATTTCAAGCTTGGTGCCGTTCGGGATCGGGTCGTAGGCCGCACGAATGACGATCGGCGCAGGCACGGGCTGCACCGGCTGCACTGGCGCGAGCAGGGGTGCCAGCTCGGCAGGATCATCGGTCTGCATCGCGGTCGTGGCGAGGTCGCCGCCCGAGGGGATGCCCACGAGCGCGAGCACCATCTCGTTAAGCGGCTGCACGTCCTTGCGGTAGATGATCTGCTGCGTGTCCACTTTGAGGAGCATGTGCTTGCGAGCCAGGGACTCGTAGCCGATCAGGAGCGCGTTGTCGGTGCGCTCGGCCGAGCCCACAGGAGCTCGCTGCGAGTTGTGGCCATCCTTGAGGACCGCGCACAGCGTACCGAAGATGTAGTGCGTAACGTCCGACGGTGCTGCATGGTGCCGATGGAAACGAGTCGCCTTCTGGTCATAGGCGCACTTGTCGTTGCGCACTTGGACTGCATAGGCACGCGCGCGGAGGAAGAATGGCTTCTCCTTGTGCGCCCGCTGCAGCATGTCCTCCGCCATGCGCGTGAAGGGATCTTGGGCCGCCTCCAGCTTCGGGATAACGTTGTGATCTCCGCCAGCCGCGATGATCGCGACGCACTTGTAGCGAGCGGCGATCGCCTGCTTGAAGAGGTTGACGTTCTCGTTCGCCCAAACGGGGCAGGCATCGAAGCGCAGCTCTTTGGGGCAATGCTTGATGCGTGTCTCGTATGCATGCACGATGTCGAGGAATGCGAAGAGGGACTCTTGACCCGAGCTGATCGTCAGCATCTCGTGCGCATAGTCCGAGAAACTATCGAGAGCCAGCCATTGATACGTCTCCTTGCCTCCGACGACCTTGCATGATACGTGCCCGAAGCCATCGAGTTGGAAGCTTTCGCCGATAGTGACTGGTCGGCTCACAGCAGGCGCACGCTCCATGGGGGGCAGCTTGCGCATTCGCGTAGACGCGCGAATCATGCACGTGTCGAGGAAGCGCGCCGCCGCCGGCGGCACGGATTTGATATCGATCGCGTACGACGTGCCCACGTGCTTCCTGAGGGCAGCAGCATCGACGAGGAGCCGAGCAGCCCACAGGGCATAATTGTGGTGCGCCGTGACGTCGACCGCACAGCACTCGATCATGCTAGACAGGTCCAGCGGTCGGAGCTGCCGATCGAGGATGATACGGATGCCATCAGACTCCAGAGCCGTATGGAGAAAGTACAGGCCGTTCCAGGCAATGAGTCGACCTGCACGGCCCGTGGCCGGGTGCACGGCGAGCAGCCATGGTTCCGTAAGGACTGCGATGCGTGCCGCCGTCCAGATGCACGAAACGCCGAGGAGGTCACGTCTGCCCGCAGCCACACTCACGCCATGCAGCACGCCGGTCGCTACCGGCGCCGTCCCATCGTGGGCACCGCCGTACAGAGTCAAGGTGCATTCACCCTGATGGCCGAGGATGCTGCTTGCTCCTGCGAGTCCGAGCGAACCCGAGGTGCCTGGCTTAACGTGGCACACGGATCGCAGCAGGGGGCTGACGATGAGGCATGTGTTAGCCCCGCCATCGATCTGCACTTCGAGCATGCCTTGGGGCACGCTGTGGCGATCGGCAAGGCTGATCTCACATTCGGCGCCTTGCGCCATGGTGTGCAAGAGGTCATCCGAGGTCGGTGCACGCGGCCGAATGCATTTGGGCGTGTGCGTGTGTACCTCGCGGCAGCAGACTCCCAGAGCATACTCGCCATCGAAGACGGGTCCTGTCGGCCGCGGCACACCGATCAGCGAACGCGTGACCATGACGCTGGCGCTGCACACTTCCGTCTCGATCTGCGTGCTCATCTGCGTGCACGCCTCCTGAAGCTTGGGCAGGCGTGCTGAGCGCGCATCACGCACGCGCTTCTTGGCGAGTTGCATGCGGACGTACGATTGGAAGTGGATGGCGAGGCATTCGAGGAGGCCGAGCGAGATCCAGGGCAGCTGGGCGCGATGGTTTGCAAGATCGCTCGTAACTGAGGTAGGAGATTGCATGCCATAAGCACGCTCAACGCCGCTCGCCTCGAGCACGGCCGAGCCCTCGATGGTTACGCGAGCCTCCTGGTAATCCTGGCGTTCGAGCGCGAGGCGCTCGTCGTCCGCCGCAAAGGACAACTCGTAGAACTCATCTGTAGCCGCCTTGAAGGCATGGCACACCATGGCGAGGTCGAATGCCGAGGGGGTGGAGCTGAGCGTGGGCTGAACGAGCTCAATGATCCGCGCGATCAGTGGCGTCGGGAGGTCATCGAGTGCAAGTCCGAGCATCCCATCAGTTTGGGCACCGAGCATCGGCTTGGCGCCGAGATCACCGAGAATCTCAACAGCTGAGACCTGCTTGTTCTTGCCTTTGCGGGTCTCCTTGAGCTTGTTGATGAGCGAGTCTGGAAGATTGCGCCCTTGCGCCGTCTTGAGCTCGTCCTTGGTCGGCATCACGTCCGCGTCCACCCAGCATGCCATGCTCCGCGCGCACTGGCAGAATTTGAGACCGCAGAGAGTCGTTGCTTTGCAGTCGCCCCATCCATGCTCAGTGCTGCCGCAGTTGGCGCACGGTGGATTCTTAGACAACTTGACACGTTCCGCGGAGAGCTTGCGCTTCTTGTCAGCGGCCGCCACCTCGACGATCGAGATCTGGTTCTCCTTCGAAGCCGCCGAGATCATCTCAATCATCTCGTAGGTGAGAACGTCGACAGTGAGCAGCTCGCTGTTGAACATGGGCTCGACTTGACGGCGCTCAGCCACGTTGATCTGGTGCTCGATCTCCTTGCACTTTTTTGCAATCTCCGTCGGCGCCTTCTTGAGAAGCCAGCGAAGGTACGCGTGCGGGGCCTCCCGGATGCGCTTAGGGCAGATGGAGAGGTCGGACTTGATCATGCCGAACGCGATGCGGATGGAGTTCTCGTCCTGGCCAAGCTTGAGGTATTGCTTGGCCTCGAACTTGAGGTAGTCAGCCTCCTCATCACCCGTGTGGCGATCCTTGAGCAACTTCGCAATCCGTACTGCGATCTCGATGCCCGAGGACATGGTACCAGCGATGGCACGCTCAGCATCGAGCATCGCCGTCTTGAAGACCTTGCCGGCGGGCTTTGTCACATCGATGACAGACATGAGCGCAGATGCGCCCCACAGGTTCGCATCGCTCGCAAGCACCGAGGTGGTGACGAGCGAAGTGGCCTCCTCGAGGTCCGCAAGCGTCCACACGATTTCCAGCAGCTCGCCGAACTGCGGGTAACGGCGCCGAGCGAACGCCATAAACTTCAGCATCCACTCGTCGAGGCGCGCGACCGTCAGGTCCGTCTTGTTGGATTCCACTTCTTGCGAGGAGAGCGTGCGGATCATGTCGCGCGTCGGCTTGCGTGTCCAGAACGTGTCCCAATCTGTGGCCGGTTCGGCATGCTCGTCAGCATCACTCTCGGACTCTCGTTCAGAGCGTTCCGAATCGGCCTCCGATTCCAGAACATCTGGCGCCTCAGCCTGGTCGTCGAACTTGAGAGCACGTTTGACGGCAATCATGCTCGGCACGTTGCTCAAAAGCGAGGGCACGCCAGCGCTTTGTGCAGCACGTCTGAGGCGAGCAGCAGTCGATACGGACACGATCATCCATCCAGCTAGCTTCAGCACGAGCACGAGCGCTTGGCTGCTCGATGCACGTTGCTTGCGCACCAGATACGCCATGATTTTGCAGCGCAGGTCATGCACCTTCTGGCGCACGCCTGGCATGTTCACGACGAGGCTCCCGATGTTGAGGAGACCTGATACGCACGCCACCGTGTAGAAGATAATCGGCGTCGTTTGGTAGAGTGTGTTGATGCTCATCTTGAAGGGCCCTTGTGGCTCCTCTTCATAGGCCGTCACCAACTGATGCCCCTTGGGAGCGTCGGTGGCAGCACCGGGGCTCGGCATCGACTTTCCAGAGCCCTTGAGGCCCCCGAGTGCCAGTGATTTGTCTACTTGCACATGTCGAGTATCGAGCGTACGCGAAGATGACGAGGGTTCATGACTCCGCTCGCCTGCGCCACTGCGCATTGTGCGCCGTGCATCCACTCGCATTGTGGATTGAGTGGTTGGGGTCAGTTGCCCACCACTGCGCCTCGGTGTTGAGACGGCCTGCTTATCCAGGTCGACTCCTGAATTGAATTGGCGAGCCATTTTTAGCTCCACGTAGATACCACGCTTGACACTGCGGATCCCACTGGTCGCTGCAGCCCCTGATCGGGTGCACGGTCGGCCTGACCGCGTCGATGCGGACGCGGGGTGCGGCGGGCTTTTGCTCCACAGCTTTGTCAAACACAAATTAGGAAACACCTTCCGACAAACCCGCATGCATGCCAGGCATGCCGCCGACACTTGCGGTGTGTATTCCCTCACGTAGAGGGGTGAGACCATCCCGGTCTCACGCGTTAGCTTTACGGGGAAGTTATTACGCGGTCAAAAGGCTCAGCCCAACCAGCTGCTGCTGCTCGCTGTGCGCTGTCTTGGGCTCCTGCTGGTTCTCATGCTGGCCCTGCTCCGCCACCAGATGATCGAGATCGACGCCGAGGACGAAGAGGCCCGCCTGCGCGGCACTGCGCTCCTCGTCCCGACTCGCAAGGAGAGCGTCCAGCGCCGCGGCGCCGCCCAAGATCTCCTCTAAGACCGAGCGCCCGTCATCGGCACGGATCTGCACCCTGGCGATCGTGTCGTCAGGGAGCACCCGTTTGAGGATCTGCCATGCGAAGTGGAAGATGGTCGGCGCGTTGATGACGACGGCGAGGCCCAGGTTGTCCGGGAACAGGCTCGCGCCAAGCCGGACCACGCGCGAGAGCATCATCAGTCCGGGCATGTGGAGCTGTTCCCACCCGAGCCCTTCGAGATCGTAGATCTCAATCGGACCCGACCACGTGGCGCTCGACGTGCCAGGGGCGAAGGCGATATTTTGAAGGCTGAGGCCGCGGCAGTTGAACGAGAGGTAAAAGTCGCGCATTTCATCCTCCGAGAACTGCTGGCACAGAGCCTTGACCTTAAGGTGCCCCAGCGTATAGTGGCACACTGGGCTGCCGCTCGGGCTGCGGCCGCACCAGTAGCCGGGCCACACCGCGCCCATCCGGCGCCGCACCTCAATGCTCATGCCGCCTTGGTTGATGCCGCTCGCTGAGTCTAGCCTGTGCTCCTCTCGACCTGCGAGCATCTCGGCCATGTGCTTGGCAGCTTTCGCGACGGGGTCCTTCTCGGCACGGTGTCGGTTGAGGAAGCGCTCGCACGCCCGCGGTAACCCACCCAAGGCGAGCACGCCCGGCTCGTCGCCTTTCAGCCCCAGCTTAACGATCAACGTCTGAACTGCCTCGGCATAAGCACACGTGGTTGCACACATCTTCACATGACCAACTCAACACCAAATCCAATCCCAGTTCTGTGGATTTCTCGCAAACAGTTTCGTCAGGTGTCGAAGAAAGGAGGACTTCACAGTTGTTGTTGAGTCGGGAAAAGATATTATTTTTGGGAGCGCGCCGTTTCGAACGACGCGAACGGACACGCCGAAACGGAGTTCGAAAAAATGGCTGTGTCCCCACACCCCAGTATCAGGTCTTCAGAGTGGCCACACTATCGGCAAGGAGTCAATAACTCCTTGCTCTCGGAGGCATCCTCACTCCTCGGAGGCATGGGCACTCGCCGGCGTCAGAAAGTGGATGTATAATTTCGCCTCGCCCATTTCGTGAATCGCTAAAATTACCACACTGTTGTCTTTGGTGCGGGGCGATAGACCCCGCCCCTCCCTTCTCGCCCAGCCGCTGCTTTTTATGTTATTTAATCCCCCCTATAA
>JWZX01002166.1:0-17797 GCA_001275005.1 Chrysochromulina tobinii | reverse complement strand
TTGACCGAGGGGAGCGGAGCCGTCCGTCGAGACGGTGGTGGAGTGAGCGTGGGGGGACCGCGAAGAAACTGAACTGAACTGAACTGGATACCGGTGGTTCACGTCCAATGCTCATCGCAAGCGTCTCACACACGCAAAGCGAACTACAGCGTCTCACAAAGACATAAACGCAAGACGACGAGCGACAGCGTCACACATCGAAAGAACGGGCGCCGCACAAAAACTTAGCCGCGTACCCACGTAAAATTGACGAAACTCGTGCGGCGCCGCGGTGTTGAACGCGTACGCGTTCGGTCTGGAAGTCAAGCACAATTACTGCAAACGAGCGTGACAGCAACCATGGGCTGGTGTAGCGTGGACACTCTCGTCGCAGGCTGCGGCTGCTGCAATGCAGCAATCGTCTGCCCCCCCAACATTGGATGCAGTTGCGATGTGATGCTATGCTGTGCCGATGTGAGTTCAGCTGAACCCCGTGCTTTCTCGTCCTGTTGCTGCTTCACCTGCCGCTCGTCTTGCTTCATGCTGCTCCTCGTCTGCTGACACCAACGATTTCTCACACCCGACCGTGTTCGCAATGCGTGCAGGTCAAGTGCTGCCTTGGTGCCTTTACTCCGGCGGCGTGCTGCTGCTGCGGTCCGACATGCGTTTGCAACAAGACTATTATCAAAGTCCAGGGCGTCTTCTTCTGCTGCGACATCCAGGTCTCCTGCCCGTGCGACAGCGACACGCCGATCATCATCACCCCCTTGCCATTTTGCTCCATCTACCCCAAGACGGCATGCTGCGCGACACGTGCAAGCGTCGTGAAGAGCAAGGCCAAGGACGACAAGGCCAAAGGCGAGAACGGGACAGAGATGGACCAGGCCAAGAACGTGGCGAACGCTAAGGATGTGCCCAAGGCCGTTGACGTGCAGGCCATGATCCGGCCATAGAACCTCAACGCGATTGAGCCTCGGCGTCGCGTCTTCGCGTGACGAATCACTTTCACTCAATATGCAGCCTTCTTGTCCGGAGTGCGGAGAGCACTTTGGACCTGTTGTGCATTTATGAGTCGTGTGCCCATTTTCATCTTACAGTGCATTTACGAAACCTTGGACACGCCTCCTGGAAGCGGATGTTTCCCTTTTTAAAGCATGACATGATGCCCCCATATCTGGATTTGAGAGTGATGAGAGCCCTTGGCCCTACGCCCCTCCTTTTAATCCTGCGTACCCTGCCATAGATTCCGGGTAATTCCGAGTTGTTTCAGCCTGTTCACACGAAACAGACTCCCTTTCACATTCACAGGTTTTTGAGAGCGCTTAGAATGGATTACGGATCCGCCTCGCTGGTCCCCATGGGCATTGCAGTGCCCGAGACGGTGTACACGCGCGTAGTGGACGCTGACGATGAGTGCGGCGGTATCTGTGATAATCCGGTTGGCGCGGCATGCTTGAAATGCATCTTCTGCCTGGGCGAGGAGGGACGCAGCAGTCCGAGAGAGTGTAAGCGAACGTGCGCCATCATCTCGGGAAGTGTATGTGGCGTCTTCACCATCTTCGTCTTTCTCACCTGCCACTTCATCTCGAGCAACACTCGCTGCCACCCCGAGCAACTCGAGGGGCAACGGGTGCCATTTGGCGGCGCTCTGCTGCCGGATCACCTGTGGCTTGAGCCCCGCGACACGTGGTTCGGCTTCTCGCAGCAGATGGACGTGTGGGCGGCCAACCAGCCATCGCTGTCCCTGGGCGCGCGGATCGGCCACTTTTACGACGTCCGGATCCCCTATGCCTTCTTCTCACTCGCGTACCAGGACGACGAGGGGCGCGTCTGGTTCCACGCGAAGACGCCCGGCCTTTTCTCGCGCATCTCGTGGATGCCTGGCGCCGAGTATGAGCTCGAGCGGTGCGATGCTGCGCCGCCAAATGCCACCGGTCCCACTTCCTTCCGCCTCCGGCAGAGTCTCTGGGAGGGCGACTGGTTCTGCACGCACGGCTGCCGGCGCGTCTACTACCTGATGAGCTCGAGTGCCGATGAGACGCCTCATCAGCATGTTCGGGTTGTCTTTGACTCGGCGCTCAGCTGGGTGTACGGCAAGACGCGCCACCAGTGGAGCATGACGGTCACGCCGCCCGACAATCACGACAAGAAGCTCGCTTCGGCGCAGTCGCACGTCTTTCCCGCGCAGAGCGCCAATCGACAGGCCTTCCCGTTGCGGCTGCTCTCGCGCTGGAACGTTGATGTGGCAGCGGGGGTGGATCTCGACCTGCCACTCCCTTGATGGCCTCTGATTGCCTCTGATTGCCTCTGATGACCTCTGATTGCCTCCCTCATCAGGTGGATCTCGACCCGGCCGCGGACATCAGCGTGCCGAACTGGGCCGCGGCCGTCCTCGCCGCGCTTGAGGAAATGGAGGGCGAGGACGAGGAGAGCGACGTCGCGTAAAGATGCAAGAATTTTCTCTCGAGAAAAATTCGCCACCGCTGCCACCGCCGGCGCCGCGCCACGCAGGGGCTGCGGGCCGCACGCAGCACGGCAGGATTGCGCCTCCGTTTCCCTTTAGCCGTGGGCGACGCCGCCAAGACAAACTCGTTCTGATCGTTACGAACCACGCGAGCCTCGTCTGAGCAGGTGTGAGCGTGCTCCTGTGCTTCTGGGGTGCGTTCACGGGTTCGTCGTTCGTTCTGCTGACCTTTTCGTAAACTTGACCCTTTCGCAAACTTGACTTGACTTGACTTGACTAAACTGTACTGTACCATGTCCGACGCTGCTAAGGATTTTGCGGCGGCCGCAGCGGCGGAGTCGGACGCCGCTCTGGAGTTCGTGTGCCCGTACACGAAGAAGAAATTTCGCTCGCGCTCCACGTATGAGAGCTACCTGCGCAGCAAGAAGTATATGCAGCTTGTGGCCAAAGCGCAAGCTACTCCACCGCTGCTGGAAGCCACAGGCGCGCAGAGAACAAACACCCACAGCGAGCAGGAGGTCGCTTCTGAACGTGTCACCGATGACATCGAGAACGATGCGGCTGGACGAGCTGGACCAGCTACGCAGCAGCCGGTAACTCCTGGCGCTCGTGACAGCGCTCGTGCCGGCCAGGAGGCGGAGGCCACCGGCACCGGCGGTGGCGGCAGTGACGAGGACGACGACGATTGGGAGGATGAGGATGATGGTCCTTGGGTCCCGCAGTGGTCACGAAGCCTCTTCGACGGCCACGTGTCCGCGTCCTTTGAGGCCAACGTGTCCTACATGCGCCGGCAGCACTCGTTCGTCGTACCTTTTGCCGACCGTTTGGCGGAGCCGCGGCGGCTGTTCGCGTACTTGCAGGAGAAGGTGGAAAGGCGTGGCGTGTGCCTATGCTGCCAACGGGCCTTCGGCTCGGCGGAGGCGTGCCGAAGCCACATGCGCGACAAGGCTCACTGCCGGGTAGACTGTGAGAGCGCTGCCGGTGCTCATGAGCTCGGCCCCTTTTACGTTGGCGGTCTGCCGGGGTTGCATGCGCGGGGAGGCGTGTCGGCCATGCGTACCGGTAGCGCTAGGCGCGGTACGAGAGCAAGAGCTTCGAGTGTGGGTGATGGCGGCGATGGCGGCGATGGCGGCGATGGAGACGCCGACGCTGACGGTGCTAGCATGGCCGTTGGTGGCGGCGCTGCAGCTGACGCGTTCGAGCTGGTTCTTGCCGATGGGAGACGCCTTGGGCATCGCTCCCTCCGCACCTACTACCGCCAGAAGTTCGCCCCTGCGGCTCAGTCATGGACCCTGCGGCTGCGACAGAGCCAGCGCGTCCTCGAGGCGAAGCTCGCTGTGCGCGCTGCCGCCCGTGAACGGTACAAGCTTCTGCTGCGCGGCACTGCGGTGGCCAAGGGGCTGCATTCAAAGGCGCTGGCCGCCCAGTTCGTCTTCAAGGCTTCGTTTGCCGACAACAAGCACGCCCGCGCGCTGCAGCACCACGGCTACGGCGGCTTCGGCGGCGGTGCGCACTACACGATGGCGGGCTCGAAACAATTCCAGCGTGGCGTGCGCATCAAAGGGGTTGTCTCAAGGCATAGCAAGCAAGCGGCCAAACGAAATGGCCTCAAGATGAGGCAGCAGGCAGCGAGGAGGGATTAGAGGGTGCGCAAGGTCAGAGCGTCGTTTAGAGTGAGAAACGTTGGAAATGAGATTCAGTTCTCAGTCCACTCCACTTCACACACAGATCACAGTGCCACTACAGGATGCTTATATTAAATGCTACGCTAGATCCACCAAGAGCCGAGACGATGGGCAAGGTCGCGTAGCTCTGCGAGGCGCACTACGCCGCGCGCAGCGGTGATGTAGCCCTCGCCATGTGTCGTCTCCACTGCGGAAAGCTGCCGCAGCAGGTCAAGCGCCCACGCTGGATTGACCTTTGAAATGGCCTCATGATGCGCGCGAATGCCGTACAGCATGTCCTCACGCCCGGCGCTTTCATGGTGCGACTGAGTGACGGCTCGAAGCTCCTGGTCGCCATGGACCATGCGAACGAGGCACATGCGCATCTCGGGCAAAAAGAGCGAGCGCATGACACGTGGCAGGGTTTCGTCGTACACGAGAGGACGCTGCTCACGACGGCGCCACGCCTCGGCGATCGCCGCCGCACTTGCCAAAGATGGGTCGAGCTCCATACGGCTGAGAGTCTCGTGATCGATCTGGTGGGAACTTGCAGCACCCTTGACGCCGCACCACAGCGTGAAGCAGAAGCGCTTCTTGTAGTTAGGGAGCACGTCATGCACCATGCGCGGCTCGAAGAGCACCAGCCGCCCCTCGACAGGTGCGATGACCTCGACGGGTCGTGGATAAGGGAAGACCCGCAACTCGCCGCCGTCCCCCGGCTGCCACTCGGCATGGACGTACACGAGGCTCTCAGAAGCCATCAAAGACAACCAAAGTCAATCCATGGCAAGCAAGGGCAATCAATGGCCATCAAGGATTGTACTACGTAGGAGGAATTATCAGTGGCGATCAGTGGAGATCAGTGGAGATCAGTTCACCTGCCAATCAGGATTGAGGTAGAAGAGGGCCGTGACGTGAAGGATCTGTCCGTGGCTGCCGCCCACCGACCCCTGGTCCGTGTGCATCGTGTAGCAGCCGCCGTGCCCAGCGTTGATTTGGATGCGCACGTGTTGCGTCCCGAGCTGCTCGAGATCGCTCGAGATCACACAAACGCGGAGCACTCTCAGGTTGCAACCTCAATTTTTTCACAGTCTCAGTTGCAATCAAGGGTACTCAGTGGCGTGATCGTCAGCGCACCTGCTCAAGGCCAGGCACGCAGCCACGTAGCTGATCGATGAGGCTCGGGTCATGCTCGATGCGTGCAAAGGTGGGCGCAAACCGGCGCACCTCCTTATAGTCAAGCTGCGTCTCGTGGATGTGCTTGTGCGCCGAGCCTTCGTCGTCGGCGCCGTACGATCGAGAATTCCACATTTGATCGTTGGCCTCGAGAGATAGCATCTCCGCCCGGAGCTTGCGACAGAGCGCCGACGGGAGCGCATGGTCGACGACAACGTAGCCTCGATCGACGAGGCTTGCTATCGCGTCGGCATGTAGCGTGGTCTCGAGTGCGCGCAGCGGCGGCGCCGCCTCCACCTTGACACCGTCCATCGCCTTCAGCCGCTTCAAACTGCTCGCCGATCCGCGCGGTGGTGCATGCTTCGGCGGCGAGTGTGCATGCACCACGCGGCCCAACGGTTCACGCTCGAACCAGAGCTCGCCGGACCATGCATCACGGCCTCCGAAGGCGCGAATGCTCGTCTCGGCGCCGCTTGTGCAAACATAGGCGGCCGTCAAACCCAGCAAGCGTGATGCTTCGGACGCTTCCAACTTTGCCCATGCACAAGCAATATCCAACAGCCGCGCCTCGAAAACGTCACCCTCGGGTGCGTGGCCAAGAACGGTGCTCATGGCGTTGGGCCCAGCATGCAACTGTGCGCCCGCCTCGTTGCAAACCAGCCACAGAGATGGCGCCTGCAACAATTCGTCGTCTGAATTTGAGGTAGTCGCTATGGCTCCCGGTGGAGCGGGCTTGGTCGGTGGAGAGCGCGAGTCACACAAAGCCCCGGCCAGCTGCGCGCATCGGCGCCGGCGCCAAACCGTACGCTTGGCGCTGCGCGTGGTCAGCTGCTCGTGGGTGCTCATCGTGCTCGCGAAAAGTCACTGTGGAGCAAAGCAAGTCTCGTGAAAAGAGAGCCCCCGCCGCTACAGTGTGTGCCCCCCCCCGTGTCTTTTTACCGGTATATAAGCTGGTGCCTTGCGGTTCGTTAATTAACGAGCGCGGGTGCTCGACTTCTTTCACACTATATGTTGGAGACCTTTATTGCTGCACTCGTCCTTTCGCTGGCGGCGAACGAATTGAACGTCCTAACGTTAACACCATCGAGCGATTCTGCGTCGGTCACTAGCCAACAGCAGCCCTCTGCCGTGGAAATCTCCGGACGTGAAGCCATCACCATCACATTTGATCGCAGCGTCATCGCCCTTGGCGCCGACTTTGCGCCGGGGGCGCTGCCACTCTCGCTGACGCCATTTGTTCTTAGCCCCGCTGTGGCGGGAACATTTCACTGGGTGACAACGAGTGTCGCCCGCTTCGACACTGATGGCCCATGGCCGCCCGAGCTCGCGATCACACTCTCACTCAATCCGGCACTGCGCTCCTTTGACGGGCGGGCCCCCGTCGCCGACGGGCGCGTGTGGAACTTTGAGACGCCATCGCTGTCAATGTACGCGGGTCGCGTCACATCCAACCTCGCGCTCAATCTGACCGGCGGACGGTGGGACGCGGCCGCGCAGCCTCTGGCACCGGGCGCACTCGAGTTCCCTCCGGACGCCACGCTTGAGCTGCGCTTCGACTTCGCAGTGAGCGTAGCGATGCTACAGACGGCGCTCGCACTGCGGCCCGCACGAGCACAGGCTCCTTTGGCGGCGTCGAATCCCGCGGGCGACGCTCCGCCACGGGCTGCACTGCCTGGGCTGCGCATCTCCGCTTGCCGAGATGGCTCGGCGCAGTGCGTGCTGGTTAATCTAGACGGTCCACTGCAAGCAGGCGCGCTATACAGCCTGGAGCTGCCCCCGCGCTCGCGCTTCCACGAGGCCGCCGGCCGCACGCGCCGCGCCCTCGCGGTCAGTCTCTCGGGCCTCTGTCCCTTTGCGCTCCCCTTCCGGCGCGAACCGTCCTCATCAGCGGCAGCGGGCATGGCAGTCAGGGCACTCAGAGCCTCGAGGGTGGCGCCGGCGCCGACCCCGGTGGATCTGGCGAACGTGCGCTACCGCCGCTTGCATCTGTGGCTGCGCCATGGGCTCGGAAGGTCCATCACCGCTGCCGAGCTCCTCGGGCAGCTCCGCTTGACGTCGGAGTCGCCAGGCACCGGAGGTGGCGCAGGAGCGCTGATCGGGCTTTCGGGACGCCTCCTTTCGCCCTCTGTGCTGCTCCTCGAGGCGGCGCTGCAGCCCAACACCTCGTACGCCCTTCGTGTGGCCGCGTCCACGCGCGTGGTCGATGGCTTCGGCTTGCCGTTACAGGCAGCCTCGTTCACGTTCCAAACTGTTGGGCCGCTCTCGCCCCTCTTCCTCTTCCCAGGTGGAGCCCTCACAGGCGCTAAGGAGGTGCCGACGCTGCGCATCGGCGCGCACAACGCTACTGCCCTCGCGGCTCTCGAGGCCGCATGGCCTGCCCTGCTTCGTGGCGATAGCCTATGCACCGCATGGGAACGGAGCCGTCGCGTGCCCCGATGCTGGGCGCGGGCTGGTGAGATTGCCCAATCGCTCAGCCTCCGCCCGGTGGCAGACGCGATCCAAGTGCCCGCTGCGATCGCGTCGCTGCACAACCGCGAGCAGCTCCAGATCCCCTCGAGTATGCCGGTCGTCACGATCGACGCCGCCAACGTGGGAGTCTCGGAGCCGATCCTGCGCACGTTGCGCCTGCCGGTCGCGTCGAGCTCGCGCCTGTTCTTGCAGACGGCCCAGGGCGCACGAGAGTACCGGAGCGCAGGCCTTCAATCTGCGCTGCTCTCGAGTGGCCACCTCGCCGCCACCACCAGTACTCTACCGGTGAGCGCACACCGGCCGGCGGCACTGCTGGTGTGGGTGATCAACGCGACGAGCGGCCGACCAGTGCCTCACGCGTCGCTCACGCTCTTTGCTTCGGATTGTTCGCAAGGCCCCCAGAGAGCTCAACCGTGCTACATTGCGATGACCGCTGCCGATGTGCGCACGGTGGCGCGCGCGACAACGGACGCGGACGGCATCGCCACCATCGCGGCTGACCAGTTAACTGAGCCGGTCGGGCGCGGCGCCTCATTCCACCTTCTGGTCGCCTCGACGCTGCCAAGCGCTCACGGCGGCGCTCAGAACGGTGCCCACGACGGCGCCTCGGAGCTGCTCGTGCTCCCCGATATCTCGTTTGACCACACGAGTCTCGCGCTGCCGCACGGAGGCATTGTTGCCTCGCTGCTGATCGATCGCGCCGTCTACAAGCCCAATGACACTGTACGCGCAGCTGCTTGGATCTGGGTGTCTTTGAAAAACCTTTGTGCGTTCTGTGCCTTTTCGGTGCCTTTGATGACCTGCGAGTGCCTCTCATTGGCTCCCTCATCAGGTTCGCTGCAAGGGCTACGTCCGGTGGGACGATGGGCGCGGCAGGCTGCTTGTGCCCAGCGTGGCCCGCGACGCCGCGTTTGCACGCCTGAGCTTCAAGCTTCAGGTCCACTGGACGGATGGAGCGAATTCCATGCGCTCCGGCCAGCTGCTCGGGATGCAAGGCGCGTCGTCCGGTGAGGACCTCGGCGAGGTGGTCGTTCAGCTTGACGGCGTGTACGCTTCCTTTGACGCGAGCCTCCGCGTGCCGCCCAATGCAAGGTACGGCGAGCGCTCGATCCAGTGCCTTGCCTGTAAGATCATGCTCACCACTGGCCCCGTCCCTCCTTCACAACCCGTCACTCCTTCCCACCGTCCCTCCTTCACTACCCGCCCCCCTTCACTACCCGCCCCTCCTTCACACGTCCCTCCTTCACACAGGTACGGTGAGCACTCGATCATGCTGCTTCAGAGCGACTCTAGCGGCGTGGGTTACGTGGACGCTGGCAGCAGCTACGGAGGCACTCGCACGCTCACCTCCGCCTTGCTGGCCGTTGCCGACCCACGCCCGCCCACAGTGGAGCTGACCGTCAGTACGCCAGGCACTCGCCACCTGCCGCCGAATGGCACCGTGCTCCTTAAGGTGCGCACTGCGTCCCTCTCGGGCGTTCCGCTCCGAGAGCAGAGCGTCACTCTTCGATGGAGACGCACGCGTCGCCCCCCTTTGCCTAGCCTCCTGCTGCTCCGCCGACCACGGTGGGTGGAGGAGAAGGCGGAAGACGACGTAACCGAATGGACTACTGACGGAACCGAACGTAACCGAAAGGCGGACGGGGAGGAGGACGGCGATGAGGACGGCGAGGGCGTGGGCGGTGAGGAGCAAGTACTCACCGGCGACGACGGCGAGGCGACTCTGCACTGGCGCCCGGCACGGCGCGACGGCCGACCGGTGCGCCTGGAGCTCGGTGATGAGTTCGCGCTCCAGTTCGAGTACATGGGACCGACGCGCGAGAGGCGGGAAGCTTCGCTTCAAGTACCGGTCGCACTCTCAGAGCTCGCCGTGCACCTGGTGACGCCCGCGACGGCGCTCGCTCCCGCGCTGCCGCTGCACCCTTTTGAATTGCAGGTCGAGCTGACGAAACTTGGCGCACTCGGGGGCGCAGCCGTTGGCGGCCGACGCGTGCGTCTCAGCCTGCACCGCGTGCCTGAGGGTGAGGAGGAGGAGGAGGATGGTGAACGCAGCACCTCAGCTGCGCGCAAGATGGCCGATGAGGACGGCGATGAGCCTCGCCAGTGGTTGCAGAATGTGCCGCCCGCCATGCTGCCGAGCTTTGTCACGGCGCCGGCGTCCGAGGCGGCGCGGCCTCCCTCGTGCGTGCTGGACACCACCTCGTTGGGCGCCGTCTCGAGCGCCTCCGCGTGTGCCCCCTTCTCTCTGCCATCGATGGGGCACTACTTAGCGCTGGCGTGCCTCCTCGAAGACTCGGAGAGTGTAATTCACGAAACTCGCCTCCTCGAGGACTCAGAGAGTACACCACCGGCGGCGGGGGCTGCAGCAGCGGGGGCAGCAGCAGCGGCGGCTGTAGGGAGGATCGAGATGTGCTCGGGCGTTCTTTTCGGGCGCACCGCGGCACAGTGGCGAGCCTCGCCGCTGTCAGAGTACCTGCCGCGCGCCGTCAAGCCCACTCTCGAGAAGACACGTTATGCACTGGGCGAGGCGCCACGCGTGCGTGTGACGAACCCGTTCCAATCGGCGCTCCCTGATGACCTCCCTGATGACCTCTGATTGCCCCCCTCATCAGGTGCGTGTGACGAACCCGTTCCAATCGGCGGAGCTGCGCGCCCTCCTGATCTGGGGCAATGCGCTCGCGGTGCGCCATCTCGTCTCCCCGGCGCTCCCGCCAGGGGGCACCACCACCCACGTGCAGCTGCCGCCGCTGGGCGACGAGTGCAAGCACGACTGCACCGTCGACGTGACGCTCATCGCGGCGTCCGAGCTCGGGCGCAGATTGCCGGTGCCCACCTCGGCGCTCTTTGACGAAACGGCCCCGATGCTTCACCGGTATTCGCTCGAGCTCCGCGTGGACGCGCCGCCCCCGCCGCTGCAGCTCGAGTTGACCGTTGGATCTCCCGTCGTGGCGCCGGGCGCCAATGCCTCGGTCATCATCTCGCTCACGGACGCGAACGGGATGCCCATCAGCGGTGAGGTGGCGCTCGTGGCGGTCGATGCCGCGCTCCTCGCCGTGCGCCCTCACGCTGTCGAATCGCTCGATGCGCTGCGCCCCACGCTCGTGCCACACTCTTTTGGACACGACGATACGTTCAAATGGCTCCTCGCGCCAAATGGAGTGGCGCACGTGACGGCGGCCCTCCAGAGGCTGCTCGCGCTTGATCCTTGGCTACCTGTGACGTGGCCTTCACGGCCGAGCGGCCGCCATCGGTGGGACCGTCCGTCCCTCGTCGAGCAAGTGAGTGCCGTTCACGGCCTCTTGAGTGCCGCTTCTGATTGCCTCTGATTGCCTCTGATTGCCTCTCTGACGAAGCGCGGCCCTGGTGGAGC
Organism: Chrysochromulina tobinii; assembly: GCA_001275005.1. Lineage (NCBI taxonomy): Eukaryota > Haptophyta > Prymnesiales > Chrysochromulinaceae > Chrysochromulina > Chrysochromulina tobinii. The sequence continues at coordinate 6,675 of JWZX01002166.1, read as the reverse complement.
AGAGCGCCGAGCTGAGCTGATTGTCTCTGATTGCCTCTGATTGCCTCTCTGACGAAGCGCGGCCCTGCTGGAGCAGAGCGCCGAGCTGAGCTGATTGTCTCTGATTGCCTCTGATTGCCTCTCTGACGAAGCGCGGCCCTGCTGGAGCAGAGCGCCGAGCTGAGCGTGGATGCGCTGCTCGCATCCTACGCCACCGATCTGACGGTGATGCCGGCGCGCGTGGCTCTTGGCGGTGACGTGGTGATGAACGAGGAGATGACCCTCGACGGCGCTGAGGGGGCGCCGATGTACAAGGGCGCGGTGGGCGCCGCGGTGGGCGGGGCGCGGCCGATGATGATGATGGCACGGGGAGGCCCCGAGATGATGATGGCCATGGCGATGCCCGCGATGGCGGACGCGCCGCCGGTGGAGGAGCCTCCAGGAGGAGCCTACGGAGGAGGAGGAGCTTCACCGACGATGGCACGGGCCAAAAGCGCTCAGAACGGCGCCAAGAGCGCTCAAGTGGGCGGCGGGGGCGGGGGCGGCGGGGCGGCGACGGCCGGTGTGGCGGTCAAGGTGCGCTCGGCCTTCGAGTCTACACCCCTCTTCATGCCGCGTATCCCCATCGACGCCAGCGGCCGCACCACGATCACGTGGCGTCTGCCCGACAACACCGGTGCGTACGAGCTTCGTGCGTACGCCGTGCGTGCTCAGGACGGCGCTCTCGGCGGTGGCTCGACGGTGACCCAACTGGTGCGGAAGCGTGTGACGCTCGCGGCCTCGGTCCCGCGGGTGGCTCGAGTAGGCGATACGTTCGAGTGCGGCGTCACTGCGACTGGCTCGCCCGAGCTGCGCGCTGGCACGACGATCGTGGCCAGCCTGCGGCTGCTCGGGACGGCGCGTTCCGAAGGGAGAGCGACGACCGAGGAGGGGGCTGCAGAGGACGCGGCCGAAGAGGCGGTTCACACTCGAACCTTCACAGAGGACGCGGCCGATGAGACGCCTCTCCATCTGCTCGGAGCCCATGAGCAGACGTTCACACTCGGACCTTCACAGAGCGTGGAGGTGCTCTTCACGCTCACGGCGGCACGCCTGGGGACAGCCAAACTGGTGGCCATGGTACGCGAGGTGCTTTCGCCGCCGTCACAGCAGCAGCAGCAGCAGCAGCAGCAGCAGCAGCAGCAGCCAAGAGGGGAGGGCGGATTGGCGGCGACAGATGCGATCGAGTTGAGCATCCCTGTGGAAGGGGTGCAGCCCGCCGTGGTCGTGGCCACCTCGATGGCCCTGCGCGCCACGCGAGCACTCCCCACAGTCTGGCCAGAGGCTATCCAGCTGCCACCTGCCATCCCCGGCTCTGCCACCCTCACCATTGGTGCTACGGCCGGTCGGCTGGCCGTGGTGCGCTCGCTCGCGCAGTCCCTCATTGCACTCCCTCGCTGGAATGACGAACCCGACGCTGCCTCGGTGCTCGGCGCACTCGCCGCCACGCCCATGCTCGCCCCATATGCGCGCGCCGTTTCGAGCGGCGGCCGACGAGGCGCCGTCTCGAGCGCAAAAGGCAGCCTCCACGAGGTGCTGCAGGGCGCGGCGACGGCGATCGGTCGTGCCACGACGGCGCTCGACTCGATGACGTCGATCGAGGGCGGTCTGCACTACTCAGCCCGCGCGAGGAGTTACGCCAGTGGCGGCAGCGTCGACCTCCACCTGAACGCCCTGGGGCTGTGGGTGCTCAGGCGCCTCGAGCTCGCCCCTCGAGATCATGATTCCACAGCCGCCGCGGCTATGCCCGCCGCCCTGCGCGCTCTCGGCGACCGTTGGCGCGCCGCTCTCGCCAACGGGCTGACCACCTCTGCGCGCGAATCCATCGAGCATTTTGGCCGGTATGACGACCTCGAGACACTGGCCGTGAGCCGCCTGGCGCTCGGTGCAGCGTGGCGGCCAGGCGGAGTGAGTGCGGCTGTTACGAGAGCCTTATCCCTCGAGGCGCTCGCTCGCGGCGTCGATCGGCTGTCGGTGCACGGTAAGGCGGCCTACGCTCTGACGATGATGCTCCCTGCGGAGCAGAGTGCAGACGCCGCAGCGGGGCGTGAAGGACGTTTCTTCGCCTGCCGGGATGCGAGCGCCAACGGCGCCTGCCACGATGAGGGTCCAGGCAGCGCCGAGGGAGGTGGTGCCGATCGGCCCGTGCTGGCCATCCTGCGTTACTTGGCCTCGTGCCTGCGTGTGAGCGGGCGCACCGCCTACGTGGCGCGAGATGCGACGACCTGGGATGCCGCGGGGCCGAGCGGCACGGCACTGGCCCTGAGCGCCATCGCGCTCGCGCGCCTGCAAGGCGGCGTGCCGCTCTCGTTGCTTGCCAATGTAGAGAAGCTCGCCAACCACGTCGGCGCGGGCGGCTTCGGCTACGGGGGGGGCGCTGCAGGGCTGAGCGGCGCCTCGTTGCACGAGGGCTTCGCACTCGCTGACTACGACGCGGCTAGTGGCTCCATCGCTGCCGACATCGAGCTCATCGCACTGCTTCCGAGAGCCAGGCGTGTTGGGATGGGCATTGAGCCGGGCGCGTCGTTACGAGCGATGGCGGCGCCGGCGCTCGTGTACGATGCCCATCTGCGTGCCCTTGATGCCGCGCCGCCCGCGGTGAAGACCGTGGCATGGACACCGCTGCTTGCCTCCCTGCCACCGCTCGCACCGCTCGCTGCTGCCGCCGCCGCCACCGACGATGCCGCCGCGAAGACCGTCGTAAGTGCCACCACTCCACCCACGCCGCTGCTCTTCATCGCCTCCGGGCACGGCGAGGCGTCGGTCGCACTCGCGCTCGCATTCACGCCCGCCCAGCTGGCGATCTCGCCGATCTCGCGAGGTCTCGACGTGCAGAAGATTATCCGCCGATACGACGCGCGCCAGCGGTGCGCCGTGGGCCCGCATGCTCTAGGCTCTGATGGCCTCTCTGATGACCTCCCTGATGGCCTCTGATTGCCCCCCTCATCAGGTGCGCCGTGGGCCCGCCGCTGGCGGCCGTCCCCTTGGGGGCCGTCGTGAGCGTGACACTGCTCGTGAGCTCCACAGACGAGCTCACAAATCTCGTGGTCGAGGACTGGCTACCCGCCGGCCTCGAGCCCATCGATCCGAATGCCGACGGCGGCGGCGGCGGCGGCGGGCCGGCGCCGTTGTGGCCGTGGTCTCAGGGTGGCTGCTACTGGTGGTGGCGATGCACGAGCTGGTCGCGGGAAACCCGCAAGTCCTCGGTGAGCTTCTACGCTGCATGGGCGCACGCTGGCTCGCATGAGCTCACTTACGATGCCGTCGCCGTCACGCGCGGAGTGTTCGCGCTGCCGCCAGCCAAAGCCTTCGCGGCGCTTCAACCGGAGGTGATGGGCTTGTCTGCGGGCGGCGCCTTGCAAGTGAGTGTAGGCCCTGGGGCTCTGCGGCCGTTGTTGGCGGCCAATGCGAGCAGCGTGCAGCCATGCCCAGGAGGCTGCTCGGGGCGCGGGACCTGTGACAGCGCAACTGGCACGTGTGAGTGCACCGCGGGCGCTGCCGGTGAGGACTGCTCTGCAGCGGCACTTCCGCCGTCAATCGGGCCGGTAAGCGTCAACGACACGATCGCAATCTTCGCGGACGATGCCTCTACACACACCGTATCCATCCCGCTCGAGCTGCAACGCGCTGTCCGGCCACCACTCATCGTCGCCTCCGACGCTCATCCGCCGCCGCCGCCACCGTCGCCCTCGCCCTCGCCCTCGCCCGCGCCCTCGCCCTCCCCCGCGCCCACGGCGCACCCCATCCAACCGCGAATCGACCTATTCGCATTTTCGTCGGATGAGGCTCGTCTGCCCTCAAGTGCTCTCGCCCTTGGCCTCGCCCCCGACGGCCGCTCTCTCTCGCTGCGGGTGAGCCTCGGCCGTCTAGCCGCCGCCACGTGCGTACTCGTCACCATCGCGGCCTCCGCCGACGGCAGCAGCTTCGGCACTCGAGTGCTCGCTTTGTGGCTGGTGCCCGCTGGTTTGCCAGCGACGAGTGTGCCGCCGCCGGAGTGCGTCGGCGACGGCGCGTTCTCAACGGCCGAGCTTCCCTTGCCAGTCTTCCCGTCAGCCTCGCTGTCGCTCTCTGGCGGATTCTCCGGATGGGGACGGCGGTTCGTCAGGTTCGGCAACGACGGTGCAACCTTCGCCATCGTCGTCATCAGTTTCGGGGCAGCGTGCGCCGTCGCGTGGGGGCTGCTGCGCGCCGTGTCCGACCCGCACGGCAGCAAGCGCGGGCTGCAGCGCCTGCCTGACGCACCCGAGTACCCTGAGCCTGCCGACAGTCCGGGTAGCCAAGCGGGCGGCTACCCTCCCACGTCCGAGCCAACGACGGCTGCGGCGCACCGGGACATCGGCCTGGAGGCGGAAGGGCCGCGGCAGATGAAACCTCTGTGGTGAAATTCCTAGTTCGGTCGGTGCTGTGCTGCGCTATTCTTTACCGTACGAGTCGGACTCAACCCATACCCCCGTAGGGTCGTGCTATCTCCGTATGATCTGCGTGTGAGTACAGGTTGTGTCGACATTACGACGTCTTACGTTGCTTGCTTCTTCCTTCGTTGGCGCGTGGACTTCGACGTTAATAGAGGATCCGCGGGATCGATACGGTAGACGATACAAATGCAGCGCACAGTGCTGGGCACTTAGGGGGCCGCGCCGGGCCCCGCACTGCGCACGCACACCCCCTGTGCGGGTGACGCCGCTGGTGCGCTGATCACTCTCGAGACGACGGAAGTGACATCTGAACTATTATAGAACCGAACTATAGCTTTTGCACCTTTACACCCGCCCTGCCCGCGCCGAGGACAAGAGATCTGAATTGTCGAGTAACCGCGCGGGGATCTTGATGTAGTTCACAGTACCGATGTTAGTAACGATACGGGTGTAGAAAGTCAGGTAGGGACTCACGCGCCGCCTTGGGCAGGAACGCATTGGGCGGCGCCTTGACCAGGATCGGCGCCGTTGGAGGCATGAGCGGTGCCCCGCGCCAGCCTGAGTGCGCCATCGACTGCTGCTGCTGCTGCTGCTGGCGCCAGTTGCCGCCCGCGCGCCCGTAGGTCTGCGCGAGCCCGGGGGTGGGCGAGGCACCGCGTCGTCGACTCTCATTGTATTGGCCTGCGACGGCCGAGCCGGGCGGATGCAGGGATCCCATCGAGCGCGAGCCTGGAAAGGCGACGCCGCTCCCAAGCTTCCAGCTCGCGCTGAGCGCGGCGGCGCCAGCGGTGCCATTGAGTGAGGCGGCGCGCGGCGGGAAGCCGGTGGGGCTGGACGGCAAGCCGGCATCCACGTCGAGATTGAGCGTCGTCGTGGGCACGGCGCCGATCGCCATGCCCCCCGGCCGAGCGTTCGCGTCGCTCGTGTTCTGCGGAGCCAGCACGAGGCCAGGCGGGAGCGCAACCCTCTTGGGATCACCAGAGCTGCCCTCGCCGCTGGCGCCTGCGCTGGCGCCAGCCGCGGTCGCACTGCCACGCGCCTGCCGCGGTGGCAAGGGCGTATTGACGCGGCTAGCCGAAGTTGAGCTACCTGCGCCGCTTCCAGCGGTCGAAAACTCTTCCCAGATACAACTCGCGCTCGCGCCAGCAGCCGCTGCCGTTGACGGCGGGGCTGCCGTTCCGCGCTTCGCGCCACGCTGGGCGCGTTTGCTCGCCGCTGGGCTCAGCCCGCCGCTGATCGCGCCCACGACGTCGCCCGTGCCCGAGACGGCGCTCTCCACCTGGCGCGCGAGATTGGGACCGAGATTGGCGCCGAGATTGGCGGGTCGGTGGGGCTGAGGCGGCGTCTTCTCTCGCCAATTGCCGAGCGACGTAGCCATTCCGTGCAGAGAGCGCTGTAGGGGCAGCAGCAGGTCAGCCAGCCACGGCTTGGCGACTACCAAATTCGGAACGGACGCCTCGAGCGCCGTGTCGAACTGATCGAGGAGCGGGGCGAGCGTCGTCGCAGCCACCTCGGCGTGCCGCCGCCGCTTGGCGCGAATCACCGCTGCCTCGGCCTCCTTGGCCGCTGCCTCGGCTCCGCCCTCGCCCTCGCCGGCCGCTTCGATTCCAGCGGCGGCGGCCTCAATGGCGGCATTCTCGGCGGCGACGTCGGCGGCGTCCTCGGCGGCCACCCGATCGAGGTGGCGCGCAATCTCGCGACCGAGATCGCGCGCCGCCTTGAATGCGAGCGCGAGCTGCTCGGTGAGGGCGAGCCAACGCTGCAGGTCGGGGAGCAGCTTTCGCTCGTGCTTGCGCATCTTCTCGAGCTCATGCTCGAGAGATCGGATCTGCGCCTCGGCACGCCGCTGCTGCACGAGCAGCTGGTTATGATCGGCCAGTAGGCTAGCATGGACCGCTTGCGTGTGGCGAAGCTTCTCGTGCATTTGGGCCTTCTCGTCGTGGAGGATCTCGACGTCGTTGCCCAGCTCCGCGAGCTGCGCTCGCAGGGCGCCAATGTCGGCCAGGGCCGCCTTGCGCACGGCGGCCAGCTCGCTCCGCGCTGCCTCGGCTTCTTTCTCGAGCTCGGTGCGCGAGATGCGGTTGCGCGAGCGTGGCCGTTGAGCGTTGTCGTCGGGCCCGTCACTCATGCCCTCGACACCATAGGCGACACCGTAGGGGGTGGTGCCGGCGCCGCCGTGGGACAGGCAGCCGCCTCCACGTCTGCCTCCGCCTCCGCGACCGCCGCCGCCGCCGCCGCCGTG
>JWZX01002164.1:0-11867 GCA_001275005.1 Chrysochromulina tobinii | reverse complement strand
CTCGCTCGGCGACAGCGGCGTGAGCGGCTGGGTTCGGAAGCGGCCGCTGCTGGCTCATGAGCTCGCCAGCGGAGAGTTTGACGCGGTCAGTGTGGGGGCAGGCGGTACGGTGACCACGCACTGCTGCCTGATGAAGCCGGACCTCCGGCGCTATGTTCCTGCGCCATTCGACCTTTGCGCCCACCGGCGGCGTCTTTGACGACGCCGCCGCCTCCGCTGCCGTGTACGCCGGCGCGTGCTCGCCCCTCGTCGCCGCGGCACTGCGTGGCGGGCGGGGCACGTTGGTCATGTACGGGCAGACCGGATCGGGCAAGACGATGACGATGACGCACCTGATGCAGCTTGCGGCGGATCACCTCTTCAGTGTGAATTCACACCTCTTCAGCGCCCACGACGGCGCCAACGCCGAACCTTCCAATGGCGCTCCTCGCACTACCGCCGCCGCCGCCGCTGGCGCCACCCAACGCGCCGTACAGGTGGAGGTGACGGCGGTTGAGGTGGCCGGCCGCCGGTGTATCGACCTCAACTCGCGTCGTGAGTGCAAGGTGCTCCAGACGACGGAAGGCGGGGCCAAGATCCCTGAAGCTACCTCCTTTGTCGCCACCTCGGCCGGCTCACTGGCAGCGTACCTGCAGCGCATGCTCAAGTCGCGCACGACGGAGGCCACGGCGGCGAACGCCACGTCGTCGCGCTCCCATGCCCTCCTCCGCCTGCGCATCTTGCGTTCCGAGACGGGCGGACCGATGGGGGTCGCCCACGACGGCGCTCACGACGGCGCTCGGACCGGCGCTCACGACGGCGCTCACGACGGCGCTCGGACCGGCGCTCGTGGCGGCGGTGGGGTGCTCACCCTTCTCGACTGCGCCGGCTCCGAATGGGCGAATGACTCGGACGCGCACGGCGCACAGCGTCGTCGCGAGGGCGCCGAGATCAACGCCTCGTTGCATGCGCTCAAGCAGTGCGTGCGCGCGCGCGCCGAGAAGCTGCGAGCCGAGGCGCGTGGCGCGACGTACAACGGCCACGTGCCCTACCGGGAAGCGACCCTCACGAGGCTCCTCCGCGAGTCGTTCGAAACGGACGGCGCCCGGGACGGCGCGAGTTCCGTCAAGCTCGCGATGGTCGGGTGCGTCTCGCCGGGCGCGGCCGATACCGAGCACTCAATTTCGACGCTGCGCACGATCATGGAGCTCGGCGGCGCCACCGGCGAGGAATGCACCACCACCACGCAGGACGTGCCACGCCTCCGGGCGCTCAATACGGCGCTCGTGGCCGCCGAGTCCGCACGGTCGTAGAGGGGAGGCGAGATCGCTCGTCGGCACCGGCCGCCGACCTCGTCTGATCTCGCCTCCTCTCGTCTGATCTCGTCTGATCTCGCCTTCTCTCGTCTGAGCTGCACGTCCTCCCTCGTCGAGAGGAGGTGAGCTCAGACGAGCTCAGACGAGGTCGGCGAGATCAGACGTGCTCCCTCGTCGAGAGGAGGCGAGGGCGCACGTTGGGGTCTTGCTCTGTCGAGCCCTCTCGCGAACAACCGTGGTCGATGGACGATCACGATGGTCGATGGACGATGCTGTCGATGGTCGATGATCAAGAGGCAATGGTCGATGGACGATGGAAGATGGTCGATACTGTCGGCTGAGAGGCGATGTGTGCCTCAAGAACCTCGAGGTGTCGGCACGCGCGATGCCGCTTGCCGGGCGCTCTGCGGGTGTGAGCGATTAACGACGGGTAAGGGTATACGCTAGTATTACCCGGGACCAGGGGACCTACTCAATTTGCACGGTGTCGGAGGCGTGTGCCGGAAGTTTCGCCGGTCGCTTCGCGTCATTTATTTGTATTTGCCTAGGAGCTACCGCCGCGGTCCGCGCTCCGGACCACCGGTCCGGACCCGCCGGGTGCTGCGCATTCTCCGCGCGACTCCGCATACTTTGTTATGCGGTACTTTTATAGCGAGTTGATCTCGATTCTCGTCGTCTGAACGTCTCGAGATGTGCTTGCTCTCTTGATCTCGTGCGCGATGCGCGTCCGTGTGTACCGGGTTCGATACCGCGGGTAGCCTCCTTGTAGTAGCCTCCTACCTGTGTCCACACACATTGACTCGACTTGCAGACTGCCTCTCCACGTCTCAACTCGGCCTCCGCGGGTGCATCTACAGTGGCTCCTCGTTAACGTCATACATGTATAGGAGCAGGCTCCTCGCTCCTGAACAGCTCTCCGTCTCCTGAAATCCACCAGGCTCCGCCTAACCCTAAGGCTAGCCTGAGGCTCCGCCTGGAATTGATTCGTCACATTGTGTGGTGGTGATTGGTACCGTTTCGGGTGGAACGAGCTGAGTGGGACATGGTTTTGAGTGGGATGGCGGCTAGATGGCGGTTTTGATGGTTCCAACCCGCGTGGTGCTGTCCTTGGTGGTGTCCGTGCCGACCCTCCCCTGGCTCTCGTGATGGCCTTCGCTGTCTCGATGCGTGTGCGGGCGTCTCGGCGACGTGCTGAGTCGACCCAGAGGTCGACGTTCAGGTCGTGTGGCGGTTAGTGTGGCGGGCTGGCATCAGGCTGGCTTTACTGGCGTCGACGTAGCTGCGCCACCGCCGTCGGTGGTGGCAGGGGCGGCAGGGTCGGGAATGGCGATTGTTCGACGTCTCCAAGCCGCTCCGCTCTCGACCTTGGCTGTCTGCCTCCGCTTGGGGCGACGCTGACGAGCCGCCGTCGAGTTGGCGACGTCCCATCTAACGTCCCATGATCGATGGTGCGGTCGGATTCAATGAAACGTGGCGACAGGGAGCCGTTCCACCCACCAGGCTGCCCCACGCCATGACCATGCGTTCGAATTGATGTTCGTGGACTTCGTGTTTCAAGAGCCCGCGCCGAGCGAACATGCCACCCTGACCCAGCTGTCGAGTACGTGCTTGCTTTTATGCTTGCTTGCGCCGACGCCTTGCCCGCATTGGTCGTCGGCATTCGAAGTGCTACATTGAGGAGGGCCACAGTGGGCAGCAGCATGATGGGCAGCATTGTTCCGGACAGCTGCACGTCGTCGTCCTTCTCGCGCGTTGGCATCGGGAGGCGACGTCTTGGTGGAATGTTGGCTTGACGAGGCCGCAGTGGTGGCGACGGTCCACTATAGAGGGCTGCTGTTAGGGCTTCTGCCTGTGCTCCTGCCTCATAACCTGCCTCAAACCGGCCATCAACTTGGGCTCTGACTAGGGCTCGAGCTCCCACCCGACCAGATCCCGGTGCCCGATCAGAGGACACCCATCGTCCCACCGTGCTCGCCCGAGGTGTGTCAACCGCATGATCTTCGCGATCGCCCCAGTCGAGCGCCTCGAGCTGGCTATTGAGAGCGTGGTCGCCGTCCGAAGTTCGCCATACTCCCTGCTCCCTCAGCCGTGTGTCAACCGCATCTTTGCGAGCGCCCCAGTCGAGCGCCTCGAGCTGGCTGTTGAGGGATTGGTCACCGTCCGAAGTTCGCCAAACTCCCTCCGAGCGCTTGCGCTCCTTTGCACGCTCGGACGCCGGTGGCTTCACATAAGGCTTCACAAGCTTGCTCACTCGTTGTTCGCGCACGGCCACACCACGTGCACGCGCCTGAATGCGCGTCGCCGCCTCCTTCTTGACCTTGAAGGCCATCGTCTTCTGCCTCTTACGCGTCGACTTTTGGACCGACACAGCCGCGCGCCGCTGCTTGTGCTCGCCGCTGCGCCGCATGCGCTCCTCCTGGCTCGGCATCTTCTTCTCAAACGTCGCGCTGTCGAAGCAGCTCTCGTGCAGCCGACGTAAAAAGGAGACGTACTCGGCGGGCTCGACGGTATCTGTCCACATGTCGACGAGCTCAAACAGACTGTCGTTGAACTGGGAGCGCGTGAGATGGCCCTGGCCGCCCGACTCCTCATCCCACGCCTCCTCGACGAGACGCACGAGCTCCGCTTCCTCCCAGTCCTCCGACTCAAATTCGAAGATGGCTTGCGAAACGCGGACGTAGATGTTAACGTACACCTGCTTTGACATCGCCGTCGGGCGCTCCGATCCCGAATGCGATCCCGAGCGTTCAAAGGCCGAGTCCCACCAGACATCAAGCCAGTGGTACACCTCCTTATTCGTCCGATTTTTGTAGCGAGCCTCGATTGATGCGCTCGAGTACAGGGCCTTGTCGCCTTGCTCCCACTTGTGAAGAGATTGGAGTTGCTCCTGGGTCTCAGCTTCCAGGACGATCAACGAACCGAGGGGGCAGCACAGGTGTGACAGGCGCCGTATGTGGATTCGCTTCAGGATCACCCCCGCCACACTCACCGCCGCAAGCGAGGCCAGCATAATTGACGAGAGTGTGATACGAGGTTCATAAAAGTAACGGTGATAACGGAGAAGTCTTCATGCTCAAAAAGAGACAATGCATGTGCATCCTATCTGGCCGCCGACGTATTGAACAATTCATTCTCGGTGATGCTTCGATCAATCGCGTTGATACCCGGTACGGGTCTCTGGGAAGGTCTCAAGACTTCTCGTCAAGCGCTCGCATTTCTCAATAGAGTCTTGGTCGTGATCAAGCACAGTGGAGACCGGTCGAAAGAGAGGGTCGAAGCGCGTTGTATCGAGCCTCGACGTGCCTCCGGAACCTCGGAGGGCCCGGTTTTGAGTCACAATGCCGAGGGACCACCTCCCGGTACTACGAAACTAAAAATCACGACCGGGCATGCAAATGTTTTCATTTTGTAACCTGAAAAGGAGATCGCGTTGCTGTTGGCGCCGTCGAGGCGTCTCTGCTTGCTCGCGCGACTCGCGCGGACACGCCGCGCACGCCTGAGGGCACGTTCAATGCGCTGGCAATGCTGGCTGTGCCCCCAGTCCATACGGTCGGCGAGTGATCGTACCAAAGCCGCCTTTGAGGACGGATCTGTGATGCCACCGGACACTGTCCTTGAGGCGCACGAGATAGCTCCCGCGGCAAATCGCAGCTCTGAATTCTGCCACAAGGCTTGCAAACGGAAGCTGAACGATGTCCGGAGAGTGCACACGGAGGCAGGCAGACATCTCGGCGTGCGGGCGGCATGGGCGCCGAAGCCAGCTCTTGCTCGCGCTGGTACAAGCGCAGAGGATAAAGCTTCATCGCTTGTGGATGAAGCCGTGCCGATGCTCGCAGAATCTCTGATCTCGCGAGGCTGTACAATCATGATGATCGATGAGGAGGCCGTACAAATGTACGAGATTGCGCAGTCCGGTGACAGCGGCGGCAGCGCGCTGCAGGGGTCTGTTGAGGGAGAGAGCGCAGAGACGAGCAGCAGCCACACCGACTTGCCAGATGTAGGTGCGGGACTCACGGTGAGCAAGTGCCTCACCACGGGGGGCAAGCGCAAAGTCGGCATGGGCTCGGGCATTGGCACGCTCAAGCATGTGAACCTCGAGCGCCTCAAGCCGCCGGCGCTCCTCCAGGCAGCAAAGCGGCGAGCGGAGGCACTCAGCGATGCTGTGAAAGAGCTCAACCGCAAGACCGAGCAATATCGGAAGTGGAAGGCCGACGCTGTGAGTCAGAAGCGGCTCAATGACTTGCTCGAGGGCGCGTTGCAGGAGGCTCGGGAGATGTTCGACGATGTGGAGGCCGCGGCCAACGAGCTGCGTGAGCGGCTGCAGCTCTTTGACGAGGCAGCGGCCATTCTGCACGCTGCAGGCCAAGACGATGTCCCAATGCTCTATGCGGCCAACGTCGTGCGCGGAGACATCGCGCCAACATGCATCTTCTCTCGGTTCATGGGCGATGCCATGCATTGCTTCGAGCAATATGTGCCGGAGACTCGACGGTTCTCTCTCAATGTCAAAGACTGGCTCGCGTTTGCTGAGGCACAGTCAAGTCCTGCACGCTGCATGAAGATCCTGTGTGGTGATCTCCGCAAGCGAGAGCTGATGGGGCTGCCCATCCCTACCGCACGCACGCTCCGGGATCACGCAAGGCGATCTCTCGGTGAAGGCGCTGCAGTTCGTCTCGGACGAGTCAACCAACCAAATATTCGTGCATTCGTGGCTTTTCAACGAGCGGTGCGTGCAGCAGCTGTGGAGGAGCCACGCGTCGAGAGTCAGCAACAGCAGACTGTGATGTCGGCGGCGGCTGAGACGGCGGCGCGTGTCGGCAGTGCTGATCTGTCAGCGGCTATTGAGGACACGGCCATGGAGGGCGGGAGAAAGCGACGAGCTGATGATGACGAAGTCAGTGCGGTGTCTCGCAAGCCGTTCAGGGTGGAGCCCTTCAGTCGCATGGGCTCATCCGTGCTCAACTCATCGGTCTCAGATGCGCCAGGTGCCGCTGTTTCCAGCGACACTCCTGTCTGCTGTGCTGATCTTTCAGCGGCCTTCGAGGGCAGCAGAAAGCGGGAACTACAAGCTGACGGTGATGAAGTCAGCCCGGCTTCTCTCAAGCTGTCAAAGGTGGATCCGTCGCTTGATCCATCGGTCTCGGACCAGCTCAAAATGAGTGATGGAGGAGCCACGCCAGCAGCCAGTGGCGTCGTCACGGCGCCCACAAATGAAGATTGGAAGCTAGAATCTGGTGGTCTACAGGCCGAACTAGGTAAGACAGCTGCGCTCGTGTCGGGCAATGCCTCGGGCGCACCAGCGACAGTCGAGCTCAACCGACGAAGGGGTGAGGTGGCCTGTGAGACGCTCTTGTTCCACATTGCCTTAGGGTGGGACGAGACTGACTTTGATAAGCGCCTGATGACCTCGACCGATGGGCATTACACGATTAGTGGCGATGTCGACCTCTCGGCAATTGGGAAACAGGATCCGAAGCCGCTCGAGGACAAGCAGCGTAGGCTGCTGCAGCCCTTGGACTCGATCATCCTCGGCGGGATCGACCGCGGTGCGATGCAGGCTGCACTCGATGAGCTGTGCTGCGGTGTCCGCCCCCTACGCGCCGCAGTTTGTGTAGCCAAGCGTGCATACGAGTCTCGCAAGACACGGTATGACAAGCGCAACGAGCGCAATCGACAACGCACGATGCTCGGAAAGGAGCTTGCAGGCGCTCAGAAGAAGGCGGCAAAGAAAAAGGCTCAGAAGAAGGCAGCCAGCCCAGAAGGTCCAATGCTGACGATCTCGTCGATCGCTGCTGTCGAAGATGCGCTGCGCGACAAGTCTCTGCCAGCGAGTGACACGGTGGATCGGAAGCATGCTCAGCGCCTCTCTGGTCGCCTCATTCGGCGCACGTTTGGTGACGAAGACGAAGACGAAGAGAAAGCCGACGAGGAGCCGGTCACGGGCGTGGCTCAGCTGTGCGCAGACGACGATGGCGACGGCTTCTGGTACAGCATCCATTACCCTGGGATCGAGGATGCCGACGTGGTCGATCTGGACTGTCTGGTCACAGGCGACCTGGGGAGCAGCGGCGACGGCACCCTTGACCTCGTACCGTTTGCTGAGATGACAATGCCTCAAATGGCCGAAGCCAAGGACCTAACCAAAGACGCTCTGTACGAGGAGCTCGCTGCTCGAAGAGACCTCGGCATCTACAAGGGCAAGCTCGCCAAGGCGACCAGCAAGCCGGCGTTAGCCGCGGCGCTCTTCAGCCACCTGTCCAATCTCCGCGAGCAGCTGGAGCAGCTCTATGCCATCGCAGAGGGCGTTGCGCTAGGCGAGATTGATGAGGGCATCGCCAAGACTGCCGTGGACCAGCTGCAGCAGACGGCCGGGCGACAGGCCGATAAACAGGCCGAGGCCCCCGTTGCTACGGTAATTGCTACGGAGCCGTTGATCGCTGATAGTCCTCCCTCGCAGCTTGTCGGGGCTGTGTTTGCTTACAATGCAAAGCAGACTAATGAGATGGATCAGCTCTCCGAAGCAATGGAACGGGCTGAGTACAAACTCGCCCGGACTCTCAGCGTAATTGCTACCGCTCGGCGCGCTGGCTTCAAAGTGCCGCAGGATGATGACCTGCTCGACATCGATCATCCAGAGACCGATGGAGATGAGAACAAGCAGCATGATGCAGATGATGCCGAGATCGGTGATGAAGCAACCAGCATTGAGCCTGCGGCAGGCAAGATTGGCGGTGAAGGCGTCACCGCAAAGTCGGACTTTCCGAGAGTAGTACTCAGAATGCAACCAAAGCATGGCATGGAGCGGCACATTGATGCAGTCTGCAAGAGCTTTACACATACTTGCATCGAGAACGCTCTGGCTTCGTATGCGCAAGATGAAGCTGCTCGAGTGCCTCCGCCACCGCCCGAAGCCCAACCCGAGGGACCGCTCCAGGGGGGAGACCTCGTGAGGTTGGCCTTGCAGGTAAAGACGCAGCTGCTGGAGTACTTTACATCGTGCCGAACAGCCGCTTCTAAGGTGCTGGCATTCAACATTGCGGATCTCTCGCATCGCTTCTCGATCAACATCGCGCGCTTCGCCGTTTCTTCTACGATGGATTCGGATACGCTGAACGAGCTTGTGGAGTACGTGCTCTCTGAAATCAAGCGCGGCTCGGACGGTATGCTCAACGTGCTCTTCGAGAAAGCCGATGGCGCTCTCACCAACTTGATCAGAGAGCTTAAAGCATCAGTGCGCAGTTCGGTGCGACCAAAAATGATTGGAGACCAGGGCAGCTTGCCATGCTCATCTCGCGAGGTGGCGCTCGAGTGCAACCAGGCGACTCGCAATTGGCAGGTGCGTCGGGAAGCATCAATCATGTCGAGGTTGGAACAAAGCTCTGCAACTACGACGGTCTCGAAGGCGGCCATGAAGCAGATGATTTTCGACGCCTGGGTCAAAATACAAGAATCCTATCGCCGCCCGCCACTCACCTAATTTATACGGCTGGATTCACCAGACGATGGCGAGGCGTCAGGTGATGGGTGCTGCTGATGGCGGTTTGGCGCGGGCTGCACCGACAGCCATGGACGACGAAGAGGATCTCAGGCAGATGGCGCTACAGCAGATGGAGCAACTGGAGAGAGAGCGCAAGTCTTGGCCCTTGGAACAAGAGTGGCTCAAGGCGGAGGAAGAGCACGACCAAACTCTTTCGGTGCATCCGAGTTCTGGTTGGGATCAGGATGCTTTGATGGCTGCTTTGATGGCGCGCGTCACGGCACCGGCCAATTACCAACGCACCGCGCTTCCGTTTCTCGCGCCACTGATTAAAGATAACCGCCGCAGTTTACCATGGTATATGCGCCCGGTGGGGCCATTCGACATGCATGGGCAGCAGCAGGTGCTCGTTCCCGAGGCGGTCGAGCACTGGGAAGCTTGTCCCGACGGCTCGTTCAAGAATGTGCAAAGGGATGCTCCAGAGCGCTCTGGCGCGGCGCTTCACCCGGTCGTCCAAAGAGCTGCTGCATTCAAGCAACGTGTGGATCGAGCAGCCATTACCGGCACGTCGGGTGACCCACAGTGGGACGCGGCGCGAGGTGCGACATTCACTGCACGCACGATCAGGTGCCCAGCTCATCGGCGCCTGTTTCAGCGGCTTCGCGACATGCGCCCCGAGCGGCACGATCGACCGCTGGCAAAGAAGATGAAAAAAACCGATGCCACCGCGCCGAGCATCGACGAGATGCTGCGAGACTCGCTGTTGCAGCCGATGCCGAAGACGCCCACCAGATTAGGAGTGGAGGGGCTCGCTTCTGCGTTGCTTTCGAGTGGCATCGAGGCAGCCGACGAAGATGCTCCGCCACCGCCTGACAAAGATGCTCCGCCACCGCCTCGCCCTTACCTGGGCTACGTGAGCTCCTCGGTGCTCCTGGAAGAGCGACGCATGCGACTTGCCGTGGACGCAGCCGAAGTGACCGTCAAAGATATGCTCAACGAGCTGCGCGTTGCTCTGATGGATAGGATGATATGGGAGCCTTGCCACCTTCCACAAGAGTGCCTCCGGGCAGCCCTTGGACCTCCGCGACCAGGTCATCATCCGCGACGGCCGTTGGTTTCTCCAGTGTTGGGTTCATAAGTACAAGAACAACGTGCAAGGCATCCGCAGCATGGCGGATGACGACGAAGGTTCCGAGAGTTTCTCAAAGGGGCGGCTCTTGCGTGTCGTGAAGAAGCTGATTGGGGTGGCAAGCAACGAGAAGGACGAGAAGAAGTATCGAGCAGTGCTCATGGGCCTCATGGGCAAGACGGACATGCTCTCGCAGGCGGCGCTGGCGTGGGTGATGCTCTGCCCGGAGTTTCTCGACGCTCTCGATGCAGAGCCTGACTGCTGGCGCGAACACACGGTGCTCACGATCCTGGGATTGGCCTTTCTTGCTTGGGACATGCCCCATCTGACCGACGTGGAGCGCTCCCACCGTATCGAGCTCTGCGAAGCGCTGCTCATCTACTCAATGGCAGGCGAGCAGATGTACCTGCCCTTTCTCAACGAGTCGAACCAGGGTGCGGAACCTGGGCTTGTGGGGATTCTGGCCTCTAAGATTGGACCGTTTACAAGCCAGAACCTGATCGCCTTCCTGCAGAATGGCGCCGCGCGGCGGCAGTTCCGGCAGCAGTTCCCCGACGAGTACAAATCACTCGTCGAGCTGTCTCTCAACAACAACGACCTCGAGAACTTTTTCTCACTCATTGCACAGCAGCTTGGCTACAAGCCGATGCTGCGAGACTTTGAGGCGCGCTGTCAACAGCTCGACTTTCTGCAGCGCACACAGCTGGACCCCTTTCGTGATTTCATGATCTTGCTGAGCAAGCGGAAGAAGTATGACCTCTGCGAGCTCCTCTTGCCGCAGAGCGTCCTCGAGTGGAACGATGGCATCGCAATCGACCCGCAGCATCCGCTCTGGATAGAGTACCTGGAAGAAATCGCACGCCGCGCGGTGGCGGCCAACAAAGGCAAGTTCGAGGGGATCCACCAGCAGCACAAGAAGGCGGCGACAGGGGCGAGATGAGCTATTGGAGTGCTGGAACGATCAACGATGGCTGCGCTTGCGCAGTGCCCCCGATATGTGTGCGAGTTTGTCATCTGCTCATAAGATTTGCGCTCACCGGCGCGATTTTCCGGACGTGTTCTATGTGTGCTTGTGTGCTAAAATTTAGGATGGGACGCACGTGAGGGCGAGTCTACGAATGCATGCAGCGCGGACGCCGTAGCGAGCGCCCCCGTCGGCCCGTCGGACAACCGAGGTCGAAATCGCGAGGCGGCGCCGTGATGGGCGCCGAACCTAGCGGATGAGGGAGATTGTACGTAACGTGAGGTCTTTGTATTTATTATATATCGCTATAACATACGAGACACACGTTCTAAATGTAGACAGACATCAGATGGCACACACAGGGCTCGTCTACGTCGTCTACATGACAGTACATAGCTGGCACGTTCTAGATGTAAGACACAGCGGCTAGCGCGTGTAGGACAAAGCTAGATCCTACATCTAGACACACAGCTGGTGCCCAGTCCGACGCGCTCTCAACAGCTCTGGCCACCGCGACGACCACTAGCCCGCAACACGCGGCAGGTCGAGCGGCTGCAGCCTCCCAGCGCACCAGCATGAACGAGTAGAAATCGAGATCGACGAACGAGCAGCGTGAGAGAGAGAGAGAAAGCAGCGCGGATCTGCAGCGATAGTGCTCGGTAGCAGCAACCAAACCGCGGCAGCAAACACTCCGTTGAGGAGCCTGAGCAGCGGATGGCGTGCGGGACGGCGTGGGCACACAGATGCCACAAGGCACGCACAGATGCGCGATCGGGGCGCTCGCAGGGCTGGCAAACGTGTATCCAGGGTAGGTGAGGACAGCCCGATGTCAAACGAAGCATGCGCGCGCGCCCATTAGCCTGCGCGGCGGCCGAATGGCGTCTGATCGGCCTCCTAGAGTAGCTCAGAGTACGATGCCCATGTGAGGTCAAGGGCCAACATGCGCTAGGTAGCGATCATGATGCCCGCCAAGTCCATGGGTGGTACGAGCCGCCCCAACTG
>JWZX01002163.1:0-18165 GCA_001275005.1 Chrysochromulina tobinii | reverse complement strand
CTCGTCGCGCTCGGTGGCCCGCCGCCGCCGCCGCCGTCACCGCAGCGTCGGCTCCACCATTCACACCACCATCGGCGTGAACGGCGGCTCCGGCTGGCGCCGTAACGGGCGCATCGGCCGCACGAGCGTCGTCGTGGGCATCTCCGTGCCCAAAGGAGCCCACCACAGCGCGCTCGTCCGCAGCCACGTCATCCGCCACGTCATCCTCAAAGTTGAGCGCGGCGCTGCGTTGGGCACTGAGGGCCGAGCGCGGCGCGCCGAGGTCGAGCTGCGCGTAACGGCGACCCGAAGCGGCAGCGACTCGAAGCGAGGCCCCACGCACGAGCACCTGCCGAGGTCATCAGAGGTCATCAGAGGTCATCAGAGGTCATCAGAGGTCATCAGAGGTCATCAGAGGTCATTAGAGGTCATCAGAGGTCATCAGAGGTCATCAGCGGCCATTTGAGGTCATTAGAGGTCATTTGAGGTCATCAGAGGTCATTAGAGGTCATCAGCGGCCATTTGAGGTCATTAGAGGTCATTAGAGGTCATCAGAGGTCATTAGAGGTCATCAGCGGCCATTTGAGGTCATTAGAGGTCATTAGAGGTCATCAGAGGTCATTAGAGGTCATGCAAGGGTGCCGTTGGTGATGTCCTCGAGCAGACTCACCAGGAGAGGGCACTCAGTGACCATCAGCCGTAGTCATCATTCATCAGTCATCAGTCATCAGCCATCAGTCATCAGCCATCAGCCATCAGCCATCAGTCATCAGTCATCAGTCATCAGTCAACTGCCCCACCTCGCATCCCAACAGCAGCTCGGCCGGCAGCCGAATGTGTGCCGCCGCTTGTACGTACACGTCGAGCTGCGAGGCCGCATTGTTCATGTCGCGCAGGGCGAGGGTGAGCGTGCGCTTGCCCCCACGCCGTGCCCCGCCAGGCGTGTGAGCGCCGTTGTGAGCGCCGTCGACCGTCGCCGCGCGATCTCGTGCGATCTCGCCCGCCTCGTGACGAATCGTGAGCTCGTGCAATCTGCCACGGACGCTCAGGACGGCGCCTGGCGCGGCGGAATGATCTCGAGCTCCGAGATTGGGGGGTAGCGCCGTCGCGAGCGCCTGCTGCACGCTCAGGACGGCGCCCGAGCTCGCGATCTCGTCGAGATTGGGCGAGGTCACGCCGTCGGGCAGCGCGATCGCGGAGAGGGGGCGCGCGAGCGGCGACCACGGCCGGCGCGAGAGCAGGCGGGTCCACACGTGCCTGTGGGGAGGAGAGGGGGGGGGCGCCGTTGTGAGCACTTGCATGCTGCGGGCGAGAGGTCGGCGGGACCACACGTACAGCGTCGGGGCGGCGGGCGGCGCGTCGTCCCGGGCGCCGATCGCGTCGTCGCGGGCACTGTCCGCGTCGTCTTGGGCGGTCGGCTCGAGGAGGACGTGATAGCGCCAGATCGCCCACGCGCCGTGCCGGGCGCTCGTGGGGTCGGTGGGAGGCAGCAGCAGGCTCAGCTGCCCCGTCGCATCGCGCAGCGCCCAGGACGGCGCCCCGTGCGTGTCTTGCGAGAGCGTGAAGGCCTCTTCGATCGCCACCTGCCCCAATGAGGCACGTTGCTCAGGGTGAGGGGATTCGGGCTCAGGTCAAGTCAAGTCAGGTCAAGTCAAGTCAAGTCAAGTCAAGTCAAGTCAAGTCAAGTCAAGTCAAGTCAAGTCACCTCAAGTCACCTCAAGTCACCTCAAGTCAAGTCAAGTGGCTCCGGTCAAGGGTGGGGTAGGGTTAGTCACCCGCCCCACGAGCAGTTGCGGGGGGGGTAGGGTTCGGGGTGTACCTGCCCCACGAGCAGTGGACGATGAGGACCGAGATGGCTGTCGAGCACGAGCTGCGAGCGGCCGGTCGATCCCACGTTGGCCATGGCGGCGCGCACTGCCGGCAGCGCGCGCAGCTGGCGTGCCGCCTCGGCGATCGTCGGGGGTACCGGTAGGGGAGCGCGCGATTCGGCGAGGCGGCAGCCGATTGCATGGCAATCAAACTCGGCGTAGGCGTCCCGATGCGCCGCCCAGCACGGCGCGGGTGTGAAGACGGTCGCAGTCGAGGGGGACGAGGCGGCGGCGCCGGTGTGAACATGGGCGGTGTGAACAGGGGTGATGGGAGGGGCGGGCGCCTCGATGGCGGCGGCATCAGCAGCCGTGGTAACGGCGGCGTCGGCGTCGGTGGCAGCGGCGCCGGCAGCCGTGGTGTGAACAGGGGCGGTGTGAACAGGGGCAGCCGTGGTAACGGCGGCGCCGGCAGCCGTGGCGCCATTCTCGCCGGCGACGGTGGCGGGCGTCGTGGCGGGCGCTCGAGCCACCACAAAGCTCGTCGCATGCACGCCACTCACCCCAAGCCGGCGCAGCTCAGCACGCGTGAAGCTCATCTGCGTCCCCGCCGCCAGCAGCGCCGCCAGCTTCGGCGCGCGCAGCTCCGTCCCTTGCGCCGGCAGCGCGCCCGGCGGCCCGTGCCGGTAGCGCTGCCAGCGCAGCCCGACCTCAGGGCGCAGCGGGCTCAGGCCGTGGGCGCTCAGCAGCCGGCACAGCGCCTCCTCCGCCTCGTCCGTGCTCAGGACGGCGCTCCATCGTGCGGCCCAGCCCACCGGCCGGCGAGCGAGCGCCGTCCTGAGCGCGCCGCATGCGTGGTCGGCCTGTCGATGAGGCTCAAGGAGGGTGTAGTAGCACGCTGCGAGCTCCGCCAGGGTGAGCTGCGTGGCGAGGCGCGTGAGCCAGCGAGGGGGGGTGCTTGGGGGAGGGGGTGCGGCCGCCACCGGACGGATCTCCTCCTCGGGAGCTCCGATCTCCTCGGGAGCTCCGATCTCGTCATCGGGAGCTCCGATCTCGTCGGGAGCTCCGATCTCATCGGGAGCTCCGATCTCGTCGGGAGCTCCGACGGCCGCCGTATTGGGCACCTCGCCAGGCAGCGGCGCGTGCTTGAGGATGTGGAGCGAGCCACGCGCGCACAGCCCGAAGCCGACCACCGGCCACGCCTCGCCCACGACGGCGCCGTTGACGTCGTCCTCGTCACCGGACGCGGCGGCGGCGGCGGCGGCGGGCAGCAGCAGCGTATGCACCGAGAGTGCGAGCACATGCGCGCCGACACGCACGCCGTGGCGCGACTGCTTCGCCACGTGGCTGAGCAGCAGCAGGTACTGATGGTCAAGCTCGAGTGCATACGAGCCGCGCCAGCCGGTGACGAAACCCTCATAGTTGATCAGGGGCGGGCGCGCTGTCGTGGGCGTTGACGTGCCCGCGCCTCCCCCGCCGCCTCCCTCGCCCCCCTCCTCCGCGCGTGCTTGAGTGCACACGGCAGCGCGTGCATGAGTGCCCACGGCAGCGCGTGCTTGAGACCCTAATTGCGACCCCAATTGCGACCCCAATTGAGACCCCAATTGCACAGGCGCGGCGCTGCTCTCCCAGAGCTCCGACTGCGACCGAAGGGACTCCCCGTTGAAGCACGGGAGCTGTGAAGCATGCACGTACGGGAGCTGTGAAGAGGAACCGTCGCCGTGGATCCGCTGGGAAGCATGCGCTGGGTCCTCGCCGCCGACGCCGCCGCCGCCGCCGCCGCCGCCGCCGCCGCCGCCACCACCGCGCCCGGTTCGGGGTCGCTTTGCACGACGGGGCTGTTCCTGCTGCTCTTCCTGCTGCTGTTCTTGCTGCGGCTGCTGCCGCTGCTGTGCCGTCGCCGACGGCGGTTCATCTGGCTCCACGAGATAGACAACGGTGCGCTTCTCCGGGTGGGTGCAGTCGTCCGTTGAGGAGCGGAGCACGGGGCGGGCGTCTGGACCCTCGCCCAGCCGGCCCTGGCGCAGGTTGGTCAGCACGTACACACGCCCAGGCTGCAGCACGCCACGCCAGCGCGCCGCCTCGTGCCCTACAAAGGCCACCACCGCATGGGACGCCGCCTCCGCTTCGGTGGCCAGCGGCACCGCCGTCTCCTCGGCTTCGGCCGATCGGAGCTCGGCAAAGAAAATGGGCTCGCGAGTGCCGAAGGGCTCGGAGAGGGCGGTGAGCTCCCCGCGCAGTGCCCACAGCCGCGCCAGCGCGCCCTGCTCCGGCGCGCTCTGCCGCGTGAGGGCACGCCAAGCCTCACTCACGCTATAGCTCCTGAGCGGCGGCACCGGTGCCGCTGTGCGCCGGAGGAGTGCGCGCGGCCGTGCGTCCACCTCCACGTATGCCCTGCTGGCGCGAGCGCTGCCGCGGGGCACATAGGCCCATGACGTGATGAGCACGAGGGAATCGAGCAGGTCCGGCGACGGCACCGCATCTGCACACACACTGCACGGCAGCCGTTCCCCGCCGGCCTCCAGCAACAGAGTACCCACGTCTGCCGGTGGCATGGAGGAGTACTCCACGTCATCGATCGTTCTCCTCTCGATCGCACTCGAACGCAACCAGCCGATGAGGAGGTGCACGTGCGTCCTCGAGGAGGTGCGTTCGAGTCTCAATCGTCCTCGAGGAGGTGCACAATCGTCCTCGAGGAGGTGCACATGCGTGCCGCCGCCTCTTGCCACGACGATGCCGGGCGCCACGGCAAGCTGCGCCGGACTGGAGAGCTCCAACACGTCACAATCTGAACTCACCACGGCCGCGATGGACTCGGCGAGTGACGCTGCGTCGTCGGGGGCTACCACGCCGCCGCTGATGAGCTGCGCAGCGATCGAGGTCGTGTGGCGGCCCTGCATGTGAGGGCGGGCCTTCTTGTGAATGAAGAAAAACGCGCTGCCTCGAGCGCATAGTCTTCTATACGCACTACCCGACCGTTTGATGATCCATTTTCGGCGAGCGAATCATCCGCACCACTCGACTTCTGATTTACCAAACAGCTGACTGTGCCAGCGGCCGCCTTGGCCCTTGCGCCTTTTGGCCTATTCGATTTGCGCCCGGCCCCTGCTCCGACTCCCGATCTCCGTGGAGAAGTTCTGTCTGAGATGGCCCCTACTAATTCAAGCTCCGTAAACGGCGCCGCCACGTTTCGAATGCGCCGCCCGCGCGCCGCCTGCAAATACAAGTGCTAATGCCTGAGTTCATCACCTCGCCTTGCCACCAGGCTTGTTGGACTTTCTGGCGGCGCCGCCTTCCCCCTTCATGGGCGTTGCAGCGGGCGCTTTGGCCTTGACGGTGGTCTTATCAAGCGCGGCTGCCTTGCCGAGCGTCACGCGCTGCTGCTTCTCCGCCAACTCTGCTCGCTCTTCCTCCTTCCGCCGCGCCTCCGCCTCCGCAACCGCCGCCTTGGCGGCCGCGGCCGCCTCCTCGGCCAAGCGCTTCGCCTCCGCTGCGGCCGCTGCCGCTGCCTTGGCCGCCGCCTCCGCCTGACGCCGCCTCTCCCGCTCCAGCTCCTCTTCTATGGCCGCATCCGCCGCTGTAGCCTCTTTAACGAGCTTCGCCTCCAAATGGTTGCGCAGCTCCTCGAGCGCCGCTGCACGCGCCTCCATCTCAGCCCGCTCCGCCGCGCGCATGGCGGCGAGCTCGGCGCGGCGCTTTGACGCCTCGCGCTTCGCCTCGAGAGTCAGCAGCCGGTTGCCCAGCTGCTCGCTCTTCTTGCTCGCAAGCTGCTCGATGCCCTTGTCGATGTCGTCAGGCACCATGCCACTGCGGTAGAGCGCTTGGTGGTTGGTGCGCCACTCGATGTGCAGATCACGCCCGTAGTTGAGCTCCTCGCACCGCTTCCATGGCTCGTCCGTCGAAGGCACGATGCCACGCAGCCCCCGTGGTCGATTCCGATGGATGGTCGAGTTCCAGCCCGGCCCAATGTCGGACGCCGGCGCTGCAGACGAAGACGACTCGCCCTTTCGCTTGCGATGGCGCGTGCTCAAGGGGGTGCGCTTGGATGGCGCGTGGAGCGACGTTCGTTCGATCAGCTCGACCAGCTCGTCGACCTCCGCGGCCTCGTCGGGGCCTCCTGTGGCCACGAGGACGGCCGTCGCCATGGCAAAGAGAGCTTGCCAAAAGCCTTTTTTGGGGTGAGGCGTCGTTGAAATTGGACCGCGACAGCGCGATTTTCTCTAAATCTACCTATGGCAAGCAAGCAAGCAAGCTCGGTGAGCGTTAGCGGTTCTGGGCATATCTCTCTCCCTCGCCGCCCACCCTTTCCTACCCCGTTGGCTACAGGGGTACTCGGTTGCGCTGGTTTAGGTACTTGTGTGTGTCGACTAATTAGCTTGCTTGCTACCTATGGCTCCTCCCGCCTCCCCTGATGTTACGGCGGTGCCTGCCGGCACTATCGTTGGAGCTCACCGCGGCGCGGCTCGGCTCTCCCTTGAGAAAGACCTCAACCCAGAGGTCACCGCGCTCGCCGTGGGCACCCGTCGGCAGCCCGAGGCCGGGCAGGCGGCGCATGACGCTCGGCGCGCCCTCGGCCTCCTCCTCCGCGCTCAAGTGTACCTCGAGCGTGTGACGAACCCCAGCGAGATCCACCGCAATCACTTGGGCGGTACCCTCGATCGCGCGCCGTCGTGAGCAGCTCGCGCGGCACACGAGGTCGTGCTTGCCTCGACGGCCGAGGCGCGGGTGGCGCTTCTCGCGCAGCTCGAAGGCGACCGGGCGCGGCCCACGCTTCGAGAACGCCACCTTGGTCCCGGCGCGCCAGCCGGGCCTCACGTTGAACTCGAAGACACCGTCCGGCGAAGGCGGGAGTTGCTGTGCGAGCGTAGCAGCGAACGCGAGCGCAAAGAGGGGCAAGCGCAGCCACCACCGCCGGCCGATGCACAGCGACGGGTAGCGCCACAGCAGCGACGCCGCCAACCCGAGTGTGCGTGCCAAGGCTTCCCTCGCCGGACCCACGAATTGGTCGCGCACGGCATCGCGCAGGCGGCTGAGCGGGCCGTCGCGCAGAATGAATTTGCGATGGCAGCCGTCGTTGAGCTCGGCGAGAGAGCAGTAGAAGACGCGCCGGGCGCGCGGCGGCGGCACGATCGGCCGCTGCGTGCGAAAGTAGAAGTCTCCCGCTGGCGGCGCGTAGCCAAACGGCGACTGCTGCGGCGCGTAGCCGTGCTGCTGCTGCTGCTGCTGCTGCTGCTGCCCGAAGGCGAACGGATTCGACCGCTGCATATCGTACCTGCGCCGCTTGGCAGCGTCGCTCAGCGTCTCGTACGCCGTCTGTATGTCCTTGAACCGCTCGGACGCCTGCTGGATCTTCTTGGGATCGCGCTGCTTGTCGGGATGATACTCTAGGCACAGCTTGCGGTACGCGGCTTTGATCTCCGACTGCGACGAGCGTGGGCCGACGGCGAGTGTGGCGTAATGGTTGGCCGAGACGGTTGCCAGCAGCGTTACGCAGTGGACGAAGAGACTGCGGCCGACGCTAAACATGCGCACGCGTTGTCTTGAACGTTTCGCGCGGGACGCCAACGAGGGTCAACCGGCTCGGTCCCCGCTCGGGTGGAAGCCGCATGAGGAGGTTGAGGACAGTCCATGGCTTAAGTACAAAGACACGCGGCCCCACAGAGACTGGCTCTCCGCACGACCACATTCTGCCTTTAATGCCTTCTGGCTACTTCTCGTCTGCACGTGTGTACGGTGTACATTGTACGTGTTCCGTTCCCCTTCCGAGAGTGGCTCCATCTTTCAACACGCCTCTCACGCGCCTCAAACTTGCTTCAAGGCCACCCGCAATGGAGGCCGCTCCTCCTCCTCGAGCGACAATCGGTCGACCTTGCTCCGTCGCTGGCGCACCTGCCGTCATCAGACGTCATCAGAGGTCATCAGAGGTCATCAGAGGTCATCAGAGGTCGACCTTGCTCCGTCGCTGGCGCACCTTGACGCGTGGCGGGAGCTCGCGCGACTTGGGCACGTGGGCCCAGGTGCGCACGTCCCACGCACCTGATGAGGGGAGCCATTGGGGCGATGAGGGTCGTCGTAATCAAGCGCACTCAAGGACCACGCACCTGATGAGGGGAGCCATTGGGGCGATGAGGGTCGTCGTAATCAAGCGCACTCAAGGAGACGAGTTCGCACGTGCCCATGCACCCCAGAGCTCCATCCAGTAGATGATGAGCTCCTTAATCAGATGCTAATCAGATGCTAATCAGATGCACCCCAGAGCTCCATCCAGTAGATGATGAGCTCCTCCACGTCGACGACGGGCCGGCTGTCCACCCGAGGGTCGATGTCGGACAGCGCCACCGCCGCATCCAGCAGCAGCTCGGTCGCCGGCCCGGTCTGGTCCACTCCAATTGACGAACCCCCAAACATACGCCGGCGCGCGTAGCATGCAATGACCTTGGGCACATCACTCAGCGGGAGCATCAGGCGCGGCGGCAGCGGCGGCGGCGGCTTCCGGCGCTTCGTGCGTGCCGGCTTCGTCAACGGCTTCGTCATCCGATGCTTGACGAAGCCGTCATCCGCTTCCGACGCTTCGTCATCCGATCGGTCGCCCGGTGCTCGGTCGCCCGGTGCACCGCCGCGCCGCCCCCTCGCACCACCGCCCGCGACGGCGCCGCTTCCCGCGTGGCCGTGGCTGCTGCTGCTGCTGCTGCTGCTGCTGCTGCTGCTCGCGGCTCCGACCTGATCCCACCCTGGAGGGTACAAGCGCTCGCGCAGCGGCAGCAGCCAATCGAGAAACAGCCAGATGGGCGTCAACGTCGAGGCGCGCCCAATATCGCATCGCACCGCCGCCGCCGCCGATGCCCGCGGCGCCGTATCGGGCGCCATCCAGTGAGGCGTGGGTGCCCACCCGAGCAGCCGCTGCACGAGAAGGACGGCCGGATGCGCGACGCACTGCTCGAGCGCCGCGCGCAGCCCCTCGAGCGACTGCGGCCGAATCTTGACCCGCTCGTCCGGCACCACCACCACCAACGGATCCACGTAAGCTCGCGCGAGGCTCATCAGGTCGGGTGCGCTGCTGGCGACGGGCGGGAGGCGCGCGGCCTCCCGGCACTTGGCCTCGAGCCGGGCGCGCTCCTCGGCGGCCACCTTTTGGTACAGCAGCTCGTGGCACGTTCGCACCGCCTCCGCATGCGGCAACGGTGGGGGCGGGAGCGGAGGCGGAGGCGGCCGCGTGCGCGTCGTCGGCTCGGCCGCCTCGTCCTCATGGCTGCCAAACTTGAGCTTACGGTGCCGCTTGGGTGGCGGCGCAGGCGGCGCGGGCGGTGCGTCGGAACCCGGGCTGAGGTCCTGAGCGAACAGGTGCTCGGGCTCGTCGCGGAAGCACGGCCTCACGGGCGACGCTCCCTCGTCCTTCGGCTTCACGAGGGAGCGTGCCACGCGAACGACTTCTTCTCCAGGGTTCCATCGCTCGGCTGCAAATTTGAGGAGCTCCTGCACTGCGGGCAGGGGCAGGTCGCCGGGCAGGGGCAGCTCCACCTCTTCCTCCGTCGTCGCCGGCATCGAACCGACCCTCCGCCGGCTCGGGCGCGGAAGCTGCTGCTGATGAGCTGATGGACGAGGGAGTGCGAAGAGTTGCGAAGACTCCGGAGTCTTCGCAACAGAGGATGGCGAGGCGGACGGCGAAAGCCGGGGCAGCTTGTCCGCTGCTGCGGGGGGCTCCCGTCGCCACAGCGGCTCGTCCGAGAGCCACAGCTCTCGCGTGTGCAAGTGGACTGGTGGCAATCGTTGCATCATTCGCCCATCCACACACACTCTCGGCGACGAAACGGCGCGAGTGTGAATGTGAATGTTCACAGCATTAGTTATACACGTACTCACGGAGCCAAGCAGGGTCTGAGTACTCGAAGATCCAAGCGGAGTCACCCTGCTCACCTCGCCCGTCCAGGAGGGGCCGCTGCTCCATCGACGAGCACCGTGCTCGTGGTGATTGCTCCCGAGAATTCACCCTAGGCGGAGATTGGGGCGGAGATTGAGCGGGTCCATACGGCTCTGGCGCGCTCGGGTGGCCAGTGAGCACACCGGCGGCGCCTCTGGCAGCGCGGCCACGGGGAGCAGTAGCGTACGCCCTCCCCAAGGCCATCCCGGAACCGGGTTGAGAACTGGGTCGAGCGAGGGAGGTACCCGTAACAAGGGCTGCCCCCCGCGTGGGAGCTCGGGTGGGAAACACGGTCCCGGCAGCGGGCAGCGTGCGACTCGCGGCCTCTCGCGAGGCTGTAACGGCTGTAACGGCTGGACCCGTGCCAAGAACGCCCGTGGCCCGTGCGGCTGTCACGGCTGGTACATGTAGCCGACGCCGGTGGCGGAAAGGTGCGTCGATCACGACGCCTTTGGCATCGAGCATCACAAGGGCCGTGCCCTCGGGCACAAAGCTCGGCCTGCCGAAGCGCTCATAGAGGCCTTCGATGCTAATCGGCTCCGCGGGGGGGCGCATCGAGCGCCCATCACGGCGCCTCTCCCTCGGGGCCATTTGGGGGCTTGAGGGGGGATGCCCAACATGGCGCCCAGCATCGGCCCCGACTCCATCGCGTGCATGCTCTGGCTGATGCCCAACATGGCGCCCAGCATCGGCCCCAGCCCCATCGCTACCATTGCATGCAAGTTCTGGCTGTCCGTCGACGCCGCTCTCCATGAGCACCATCGCCACAAGCTCGCGCTCGTACTCCCGGTCGACGCTTCCGACGGCCTCGTGCTCATCTGCATCGACACCATGGTCGACCGAGCGGGGGGGGACGGCCCGCCTGCCCGGCTCGAACGCTAGTTGGCCAGGCGCTCGCGATGGCGCTCGCGCCGCGGTTGGCGGTGTCATTGCAAGAGCTGGCACGAGAGCACTCGCATGCCGCTGCTCGATCCAAACCTTGGTGAGCCAGCGAACGACGTTCTTGATGCTCGCGCGATGGTCGGGGCCGGCTAGCTGGTCAAACGCGTCGACCACCACCGGGCGGATCGTCGCGTACCAAAAGCCGTTGGCGAGATTTGTGATCTCGCCCTCGATGGAGAGCGCGTCCGATCGGTGGATCGTCCACGGGGAGGGGAGATGTGGGGAGATGTGGGGAGATACGGGGAGATATGGGGAGATGTGGGGAGATACGTCCGATCGACGGATCGCCCACGGGTCCTCCTCTGGCGACCCGACCGCCGTCTCCGCCGCTGGTGCCGCCGTTGGCGCCGTGACGGGCGCGGGCACGGGCGCCGTGACGGGCGCGGGTACGGGCGCCGTGACGGGCGCGGTCAAGGGCGCGTCGGCGGGAAGGCGCACCAGCGCCTTGATCATCACGAGGAACTCGTGCGAGGAGAGGTCGGCATCCCGATTCTTATCCCAGAGCCGCAGCAGGTCGAGGGGGGCAAGCTCATGGCGCTGGAGCATGGCGACCAGGGCGTTCCGAAGTCCATTCACAGTCCACTCAAGGTCCTCGAGGCGCGCCGTCTCGGGCAGCCCGTGCAGCAAGTGCAGCTCGCGCCCGATACGGCGCCTCCCCGTCACTCCGTTGAGCCACTCTTGTAGCTCGTGCGCGCTTGCAACGTCCGGCTTAGCCTTTTCGATGCCATCCGCGAAGATGCGGCTGAGCAAGGCGCGATCGCCCCGATAGCCGAGCCTCTGCAAGCCGTTGATGAAGACGTCCTCCGTGAGGTGCGACCTCGGCGGTACCGGTGGGACGGCTGCAGGGCGGGCTGCAGGGCGGGCGTTAGGGCCGGCGCCCGCGACGGCGCCCGCGACGGCGTCCGCCTCTGACGTGACCTCTGACGCGGTCGCGAGGAGTTCGAAAAGGGTGGAGGGCTCCAGCTTGGAGCTTGCGAGGTGATGGAGCAGGCTCGCACGCAGGCCGGGATCATCATCTGCCGTCACGTCCCACGTGCCAAAGTCGATCGTCTGGCCGGCCAGCACCGCCACGGTGGAGCTTGCACTGAGCCGCCGCCGCGGATCCTTGCCCATCCTTTCGGCGTGCGCCCGCACGTGAGCGCCCCGAAACGTGAAATTGGCCACGAAGCGCTGCGCCGAGCCCGTCAGCTTGATCTGCGAGAGCTGCCTGTGGAACTCGTCGTACGTGATCGAGCCCGAGTGGTCCGTATCCATCTCGCAGAAGAGGTCCTGCGCGAAGCAAGTTTGGAAGCCCATGCTCTCGATGGCAAGGGTGAACTCGATGGCCGTCAGGCACCCCTCGCCCCCGTAGTCGAAGCTCTCAAAGAGGGTGTGCCAGCCGTGGCCCATGCTGTCCCTGGCGGCGAGGTCGAGGGTCCATAAGAACCACTCCTCAGAGGAGATGACGCCATCGCCGTCTCGATCCATTTGCTTGAAGATCTCGCGCTCCTCGTCGGTCGGCACCTCTGGCGGGGCCTTGCCGTGCCCACGCAGCCGGGCAACTGCCTTGCGGAACTCGTCAAACGAGAGCACGTCGTCGCCATTGTCGTCGGAGCTCGCAAAGGCCATGGCGCACTCACGTGCGACGAGCGTCGCTCGAGAGACGTGGTTGTGCGGATCACTCTCGATCGAGGCTGTGCGATACAGGCGTGCGACTGTTCCGGCTCGTGTGACTGGCTCGTGTGACTGGCCCGGCGGCATGTGGAGGAGAGTGCACGTGGGCGGGCGCGGGGCGCGAGCGAGCCGCGCGGAGACACCCACAGTAGGGACGCTTTTGTCTGTTTCACTTTGAAGTTTGGATGCGACGAGCACGAAGAGAACTAGCATGCATCTAAGCATCCTCTGTCTCCTACGATGAGTTCGCGCTCCGAGAAGCGCTCAGAACAGCGTGTGCAACGCGGTACGGCGCGCGGCGCTCCTCTCGTGCTCTCTTCACGTGCAATCGAATACAAGCAGTTCAAGTCTTTACTTTACAACAGACAACCACGTATCGAATATGCTCCGGTACTGTAGTTGCTGGGGAGTACGGTGAAGACTTGACTTGGACTTGGACTAAAACTTGAACTTGAACTTGAACTTGAACTTGACTTGTCATGACTTCTACTTTTCTGAAAACACGCGACGTCGTCGCGTCCACGACCCTGCGCACCGCTGGTCTGCCCATCCTCTTGCCGACTGCCCACACGCTGGACCTTCTTGAAATGGCGACTATGCTCTCGTCCCTCGCTGCCTTTGAGGACGTGACGTCCTCGGGAGCCGCGCTCATTGGCAAGCACGGGCTCTGCAGATCCGTGTTCAGCAAGCTCGAATGTTCCACATTGACCAAGTGCGTCATCATGGCTGACTCGCTTTCCACGTGGGCCGCTGAAATGCCCGGCTTCCAGGTGTGGAAGGACGGCATCATGGTGGACAGCGTCGACGACGCCGACCCGAAGAAGCTGAAGCAGCTCGTGCAGGCTCACGACTGGGGCGTGCCGCAGAAGAAGCGAGCGGCGGAGGCGGAGGCAGGTGCCGGTGAGAGGAAGAAGCTCAGGAGCGAGCCGGCATCGTCGGTCGCCGCCGAGGACGAGGGTGCCGGAGCGGCGAAGCCTACTCTCGCGGCCGTGGAGGCCGCGGAGGCTGCTGCTGGCAGGACGATGGCAAAGAGCTCCTCGGGGCAGGTGGACGACGCGATCGAGAGCGACCGACGTGTCTTCGTGGCCAACCTGCCCTACAGCGCCAACGACGCACAGATCCGCAAAGGCTTTGAGAAAGAGGGCGTGGTCACAGCCATCGAGTGGCTCTACCACAAGGACACGCACAAGTTCAAGGGTTCGGGCTTCCTCACGTTTGCCACGGCCGAGCAGGCGGCCGCGGCGGTGCGCCGCAATGGTGCTCTCTTTGGAGGTCGCCCGATGCGCCTCGACCTGGCGGTGAGCACGCAGGCGCCCTCGGGCACGTTCGTACTCGTGCGCAACTTGCCGCCAGAAGACTGGACGGAGGCCGCGGTGCGCGCGCTGTACGAGGAGTGCGGCGCCATCCTGCAGATCACTCTGCCCAAAAAAGGAAAGGCGGCCCTCCGTTTCCGAGCCGCCGAAGGTGCGGCCGCCGCGGTGGCGAGAGATAGGGAGGAGCGGGGGGGGCGCATCGTGCGCGTGCTGCCCACGTCAGAGTTTGGAGTCGAGGATGGCGTGGGAGGCAAGGGCGGCGGCGACGGCGGCGGCAAGGGCGGCGGCAAAGGCGGCGGCAAGGGCGGCGGCAAGGGCGGCGGCAAGGGCAGCGGCGTAGGCAGGCCGCGCGGCGGCGCCGGCACCGGCCCACCCCTGGCGACGTGGCGGGTGGAGGCGGCGGCGGCGGGCGGTCAGGGCACGGGCGGCGTCACGGGCGGTGGTGAGGGTACGTCCGACGAGTATCTCTCCTCACACGCGCGCCGGGGGGGGCCAAAGGAGCGAGCGGCTGCGGCCGCTGCGAAACCGAAGACCAACTCCGCGGCGTAGTACAGTAGTTCGCGCCTGGAGCTTGTATGTCCGGCGATTGCAACCGGCTGAGCTTTCAACCGACAATCACAATCCGGCAATCCGTCTTGGCCTTGCAACCGGAGCAGAAGGCAGAACCTACAACCCGTTTGTGTGTGTTATAGTGGCACCAATTTTTTTATTAAAGTTCATAGTTGGCCCCCGGGCGACGTGGCCAAACTCGCCTCACACGCTCGGCGCCGGCCGTGGCCCGTGCTCTGAGCTCTCAGGTACGTCACCGTCACGCGTCAGGCCATTGAAGTCGCGAGGGCGGGAAAGCGAAAGAGTCCGGCGCAGCTGCTCTCGTCGCGAGGTGATGCGATAGGTACATTCCAACGCCCGATAGGCTGTATTGGTTTCCCCGAGAGCGAGCTCGCGCGCGCGCGAGCGGCCCGCGCGGTGGCAGCTCGGCTCGCACACCTTGACCTTCTCGAGTTCCTTGCCTATGCGATGGTATACCAGTAAGGCGTGCACATCGATCATTGTGTTCGTGATCGCCGCCAACATCCTCTCGCCGCACATGAGTTCCAGTCACTCTCGCCGCACAGCTCGTCCTCTGTGGAGCTCCTACCTTGGCAAGACGCGATGTGAGGCCGTTTGGCTTGAAAGAGCCTCGCGAAGCCGCGAAGCCGCGAAGCATGGGATACCATCATGCAGCGGCCTGCTGCAGCTGTTGGCTGACTCAATGCTTCTTGACGCAAAGACCGCCGTCACGACTTGTGTTCACCGGATGGCCAAGCAGCAAAGGTGTTCGGGCCACGGCAGCGAAGAACCGGCTTGCGGAAGGCACGTGAAAAGGCGTCCTTGAAGCACGACAGGTGCATCACACCGAGCGTAGCACGCACCTGCTTGGCAATGCGCGTGCGCAGCGCGCCTCCAGCGCTGCTGTGCACGCTGGCGCGCCATCTTGGCCAGATTGACCGGGCTGGCGGGCTGGTACGCGCGCAGGCGGTGAGCCGGCACCCATGGGCGGCCGTCGTGCCGTGGCTTAGGGCGCCCGCCGTCACAGCTCGATCGCGAGTCCGGGCTTGGCGACGGCTCGGAAGGTGACTCTCAGGGCGCCATTGGCGTCGTCGATGTTATTTTTGACAAGAGCTGCGAGCATGAGAGACCTTCGTGTGAGCCGCGGGTGTCTGGGTGAACGGACCGCATGTGGCGAGCAATTTTCTCGAGCACTCCCTGCAGGCGAACTTCTCGCTGTGGAAGCGCGCGCTCGCTTTGCGTAAATTTTTCAGCACCCTATTGAAAACGCCTTTTAAGGCAGAAGCTTCCAAATTAGGAAATAACTCCCCAGAATCCACAGCAGCGATCCACACATGTTCACAGTGATCTACAGATACAACTGGAATCCACTCCGGCCCTTCACCGCATCTTGCACCGCTGTTTTCCCTGCATCTCCCAAATTATTGCTTCCAAGCCACAGCTTGGTCAGGACCGCGTTGACCTTCAGTGCCTCCGCGATCGCATTGGCACCCACATCCCCGATCTTGTTGCCCCCGAGCCAGAGCTCGGTCAGGACCGCCGTGACCTTCAGCGCCTCGGCAATCGCCTTGGCACCGTCGTCGCCGATGGAGTTGTAGCCCAACTCCAGCGTGGTCAAGACCGCCGTGACCTTCAGCGCCTCCGCGATCGCGATGGCACCCTCATCCCCGATGTTGTTGCCTCCGAGGCCGAGGGCGGTCACCACCGCGTTGACCTTCAGCGCCTCCGCGATCGCAATGGCACCCTCTGGTCCGATGTTGTTGTTGTACAGGCCCAGGGTGGTCACGACCGCATTGACCTTCAGCGCCTCCGCGATCGCCTTGGCACCCTCATCCCCGATGCTGTTCTGCCAGAGGATGAGGGTGGTCACGACCGCGTTGACCTTCAGCGCCTCGGCGATCGCAATGGCACCCTCGTCCCCGATTCTGTTGTCGCTGAGGGAGAGGGCGGTCACCACCGCATTGACCTTCAGTGCCTCCGCAATTGCGATGGCTCCCTCATCCCCGATTCTGTTGAAGTTCAGGACGAGGGTGGTCATCACCGCGTTGACCTTGAGCGCCTCACCGAGTGCGGATGCGCCCTCCGGACCGATCTTGTTATCGGAGAGGTCGAGCGTCCTCACGGCCGCAAAGCGGGGCAGCACCTCGCACAGCTCGACGACGTCGGCGTCGCCCCACTCGAGCCCTTGGAACTTGAGCTCGCCGACGTTGATGACCTTGCCGAAGAAGGTCGCGTACAGGTCCGCGACCTTGCTCACGTCGGACGAGTTGGTGAAGCGCTTCTCCGTCTGCAGCATGCGCCGGACCGTTTCCGGCGACGGCGGCGGCGGCCGACGCCGCGCGCACACGCGCGCGAGCATGTCGTCGGATTCCCACGGCTTCCCTGGCCCGTAGGCGCGCGCCATCGCCCACTCCGTACGCTTGGCGAGGTCGAGGCGCAGGAAGCCGGGCTTGATGGCGGCGCTGATGGCGGCCTCGACGTAGCACCAGCCCGAGTCCTCGTACGTCTCCGCGAGGGGCGGCTCGCTCGCCCGCATCCGCGCCGCAAACCCCTCGGGCAGCTGACTCTGCATCCACACGACGGTGCG
This sequence comes from Chrysochromulina tobinii, assembly GCA_001275005.1. Classification (NCBI taxonomy): domain Eukaryota; phylum Haptophyta; order Prymnesiales; family Chrysochromulinaceae; genus Chrysochromulina; species Chrysochromulina tobinii. The sequence continues at coordinate 1,419 of JWZX01002163.1, read as the reverse complement.
CGCGTGCCCATACCACACATTGGAGTTCTGCAGGCCCTTGGGGAAGAGCTTCGTCTCGGCGTCGGTGCGCGGCGGCTGGTAAAGGCTCGCAAAGTCCCAGAACAGCGCGAACTCGGGGAGGCCGAGCCCGTGCTTCCGGAACGCCGCGGTGAGCTGCGACGGAAACTTATCTGGGCCAAAGTCATCCCCAAGCCATTCCCCCCCCCTCAGGTTGAGGTAGAGCTCGGCGACCGCCGCCACGATGCCGAGGTGGAAGCCGTCCGGGTCGGGGTGCTCCTTTGTGAGCCACCGATACGACAGCGCGACGAAGAGCACGCCAAAGTCGTCGCCCAGCGCCAGCGCGACCCTCTTCAGCTCGCCCGCAGACCAAAAAGCCTCGGGCGGAAGGTCCTGCCGGCGCGAGAGGCGGCCGCCGCGCTTGTGCAGGCCGACGAGCCAGGTGCCCTTCACCGCCGCGATCGCACCGCTCTCCACCGACGCGAGCAGCGTCTCCACGTCAAAGTAGGCGTTCCGTGCGGCGGCGGCGGCGCTCGTGACGATCGTCTGCGACTGGGCCGTGAGCGGCCCGCCGAGGCCACCGGGGAGTTCGTAGCGGCTCATCGGAGTTCGAGCTCCTCGGAGGACTCGGCGGAGGCGGAGCACAGCTGTGCTAATCATGGTGGGCTCTGTCGAGGTGGAGGGGGAAACCTTCGAGTTGGAGGAGCCCATTCGTTGGTGGTCGAGAGACCGCCTAGTTGATCGCTTGTTCGCTTCCCCTCTGCGCGTTCAGAGGGGACGGCAATTCTCACCTAAAACAGTTTTCCATATGTACCGGTAACAGAGCGTCGTGATGAGCGTCGCGTCGTGACGCTAGCCCCGGAGAGTGTGCGCGTTTGTGTTTCACAGAAGCAGCAGCAGTACCAACTCGACAGCGCTAGACACACATTCACATTCACACATTCATCCGCTGCAGAGCCAACCCGTCGCTCCCGTCGCTGACACGGCAGCTTCACCCGTCGCTTCGGCCGACTCTCTACCGTCAGCCGAGTCCCTCATCTTGCGCTCTTGGGCGAGCGGCGGGGTTTTAACGGGCCCTGGTGGTCCGGGCGAGGGGGGTAGGTCAAATGCCATGTGGTCCAATCAACAAATGGAAATGCGAGTGTCACACTGGCCAGTGTCCGCGACGCGCGAGTGGACCTCGAACGTTCGACCAGAGGCGTTTGTCACCCTCCCCGCTATTAAAACCCTCCACAGAACACACAGCAGCGATCCACACATGTTCTCGCACTCGTACACAATCTACAGCTCCAACACAAATCTACTCCGGTCCTTCACCGCGTTTCGCACAGCTCGTTTCCCTGCATCTCCCATGTTGTAGTTGCCCTCGAGGTTCAGCTTGGTCAAGGTCGCATTGACCTTCAGCGCCTCGGCGATCGCCTC
>JWZX01002161.1:0-13541 GCA_001275005.1 Chrysochromulina tobinii | reverse complement strand
TTCCCCCTCTTCCCCCTCTTCCCCCTCTTTCCCCTCTTCACGCTCCGCTGTGCTCCTGCTCCCCCTCTTCCCCTCCTTGCAGGGCGAGGTAGGGACGCGCGTGCCGTACTTCAACGCCGGCACCAACACGGGCCTATGCGGCCTGGGATCAAGCTCTCCCTGGTGCCTCTGCCGCCGCGCTCTCTCGCCGACGGCGCCGCCCCCGCCGCGCCGTCCGCCCCCGCCGCGCCGTCCGCCGCCCCCGCCGTCACCGCCGGCCGCCCCTTATGACTGCGGCCAGCTCTTCTGCGTGACCTCGGGCCAACAGTTCTGCCAAACGGCGCCGCCCTCGGCTACTGGCCGAGGCCCTAGGCAGTGCGTGTGGGATGGCGACGGTGATCACGGCAACAACGAGCGATGCACCATCCAGACGATCTACCCGGCGGCCATCTCGGCCGTGTTCTACGAAGTCGAAGCCAATTGGGACTATATGAGGATCACCTACCCGGCCACAAGCTCGGCCCCGCCCATAAACTATAACTCGGCCTCGGGGTACGCTCCCGCCATTTGCCCCGGGGCGCCCGGAGCACCCGGACCGAGTTGTGCCAATTGCGTTGGTGGTTCCTGCCCCGGTACCCAAACGGGAACCGCAGCTTTCAACGCCATGCCCAACATCAGCGCGGCGCCTGCGGGCACGCGGCTGACCTGGTCGACCGACTCTTCCTTGAATAACGGCGGCTTCATCATCTGCTTCGACGCGATCGTGCCGTTCCCGCCATCACCTCCTCCGGCGCCTCCTCGGCCCCCATCGCCGCCTCCCGTGCCACCCAGAAGGCCGCCCCCGTCGCCCCCGCCGAGGCCGCCGCCCTCGCCCTCGCCCCCGCCGAGGCGGCCGCCCCCGCCGCGCCGTCCGCCGCCCCCGCCGAGACCGCCGCCCTCGCCCTCGCCCCCGCCGAGACCGCCGTCACCGCCGGCCGCCCCTTATGACTGCGGCCAGCTCTTCTGCGTGACCTCGGGCCAACAGTTCTGCCACACGACGAACCACTCGGCTACTGGCCGAGGCCCAGGCCAGTGCGTGTGGGATGGCGACGGTACTCATGGTAACAGGGAGCTGTGCACCATCCAGACGACCGCCCCGGCAGCCATCTCGGCCGTGTTCTACGACGTCGAAGCCAATTGGGACTATATGAGGATCACCTACCCGGCCACCACGAGGGCCCCGCCCATGAATGATGTCACTGCTTCGGGGTACGCTCCCGGCATTTGCCCCGGGGCGCCCGGAGCACCCGACCCGAGTTGTGCCAATTGCGCCCTGAACGGGTACTGCCCCGGTACCACGTCGGGAACCGCAGCTTTTAACGTCATGCCCAACATCAATGCGGCGCCTGCGGGCACGCGGCTTACTTGGTCGACCGACAATTCCGGCAATCGCGGAGGCTTCATCATCTGCTTCAACGCGCCGCCGCCGCCGCCGCCGCTCGCTGCGACGGTCGTGGTCACGTTCATGCTCTCGGGCACCGTCGACCAGTATGGCGACGCCGAGCGAACGGCGCTCCGAAACGCCGTCGCTGCCAATGCGCGCGTTCCGCCGGCGGACGTGACGATTGAAATCACGGCCGCCTCGGTGAACGTCCGGTCGTTGATCGCCACGTACAGCACGGCTGCGGCCGCGACCGTCCAGGCCGCGATCACCAACCCGGCTACCGGCATGATGGCCTCGACCGCCGCCCTCCGAGCCGTCTTGCAAGCCACCTCCTTGCCTGTCCTTCAGCAGGCGACCATTGTGTCCGCTCCCACGGTGAAAACGGAGATCGCCCCCTCGGCGGCTCCCCCCACGACCACGGACAACTCCACGCAGGGGATCATCATCGGCGTAGCGGTGGGCGCGAGCGTCATCGTCGTGTTGGCCGTCTGCTGCGTGGTCTTCATGTACAAGAAGATCAAGGGGAAAAAGGCGAGCACCATCGTGAGAGCCATCCCGACCACGACCATCGCCAACCCGGTGGCGCAGGCCTCGGCCACGACCGGCGTCGAGATGAAGGACGCAATCTGAGCCCGCAGTACACCAGCATACCGACCCTCGGGAAAGCCATCCCGACCACGACCATCCCAAACCAGACGTTTCGGACGGTCACCGTGAGGTCTCCATCGAGATGCACATGGCAAGGACCACCTGTAAGCGGTGCACACAGCTCGAGGGTTAACGAGGGGGGGGGAGAGCAACGGTGGGGGGGGAGACGGGGCCGTCGCGAAAACGCCTGCCATCAAGCATATTGCCACCGTGCCGATGGCGGACAGATATGGGGAAAAGGGGGTCGGAGCATACCGGTGTAGCTGATGCAAACAGCGGACAGGAAAGGTGGGGAGTGGGTGTGCCTGAGCAGGCTGGGGGGAGTAGGCGGGATCGGTGATGTGGTCTGTTCTCAGAGCCGGCCCTCGGCCAGCTCTCGGTGCTGGTTTTTATATTTTATAATCATCCCAAAGTGTGTGACCGCGTGACGTTGAGGTTTGAGCCTGGGAGCTGGGTCGTGGGTGCCTGCCCGCTGCGCTAGATATTTCATATTCGGGAGCATCAGCATGATTAGCGACGGCCGGTGGACCGGAGTGAGACCGGAGGAGCCAGGAGGGGGTGGGGTACCCCGTGGCCCGTGCCGGTCGGTAACAAAAAACAAAGGTTCGTAACACGACACGGAACACACCCCCTCGCCTGTGAGCGCACCCGGCGACGTACGACGTACGGGGGTTATCTATGGTCTTCTGTACTCGAGTTTCGCCCGCGAGACGGGGGCCCTCGGAGAGCACGGAATACGGTTACCGCGAGACGAGATCGACGTTCAACCTCCATGTCGACCTCACCTCGAAGTCACGATCGTCTCGAGATTGACGAAGTCACGTCACGTCAAGAACATTGCACCCCGCCCGCCACCCCCTCGACACCGTACTCCACGTCGTCGCGATAGCCCGGTATACAGCGCGAGAAGTCAGAGAGACATTCCAGGTTTCGTCGAGAGCCATCCCCAGTTTCGTCGGTTTCGTCGGTTTCGTCGAGAGCCATCCCCAGTTTCGTCGGTTTCGCCGTCCCCGCTGCTCGTCTCTCTTGCGCCCCCGCTTGCCGCCCGCCAAGCTTACTTCTTGTTCGGCTTGTGCCAGGCCTCGATGCTCGTCTTGCCTGCCTTGTTGAGGGATCCCAGGCCGTCGAGCTCGTCGAGCTTGACCCACGACGGCTGGACACAGTGTACATGGCGCCACTGCGTGATGGCGTGCCCGCCAAACTCGCCGTCCAGATCCTCAAGCTCGCACCCGATCCGCACCTCGCCCTTGTCAATCTTGAGGCCGCAGCCCTTGCACGTCGAACGATTCGACTTGGCCGCCTCCACGCTGAAGCGCGAGTAAGGGTGCTCGGCCTCCTCGTCCGCGCTCGCGCCCGCGACGGCGCTCGGCTCAGGCGCGGCGACGAGCGCATGCGCGGGGCGCGGCTCTACGGCGGTGTCGATCTCTTCCACGTGGATCTCGTTGATATTGCCGTGGCGTGTGCGTGAGAGCACCTGAGGTGTGGAGGTATGGAGGTGTGGAGGCTCAGCGTGAGTGGAGACGAGAGGGTTGCGCGACTGCTGTGGAGAGGGCTGTGGAGAGGGCTGTGGAGACTGCTGTGGAGAGGGCTGTGGAAAGGGCTTTGGAGAGGGATTTGGGAGCGAGAAGGGGGGGCGGACGGAGGCAGCTATGGGAGAGGGCTGGGCCGCAGCAGGATGGTGCACCTTGAGACGCGTGCCGGGGGCCAACAGGCTTTCCTTTTCCTTTGGATAGACGGAGAGCGGCGTGATGTCGAGTGCGGACTTGGTGTCGAGGATGATGAGCGAAGCGACGCCGCCGAGCTGCGACATGAAGCCACGTGCGACGCTCTCGTCGGCGGTTGTGGAGGAGACCGACCACCACGTGATCACCTTTCCAGGCTCGTACTCGTCGTACAGGTCGGCGGCGATGCCGCGCCAGAGCCGTACCGATCTGGTCGGCATCGCATCCATCGCCTCGAAGAGGAGGCGAAGGTAGCGCAGGTACTTGGGCACCTCGGCGTGGACCTCACGCAGCGCCCTATTGAGCTCACGGTAGATCGAGTTGCCCGTGTAGAGCACGATCGCTCCGTACTTGTCGGCGCTCATCGACTTGATCGGCCCACCTGCCCTGCTCTTCGCGAGCACTTTCCCGCGCGCGACGCTCGACGAGATCGAGCCGAGATCCGAGACGCCGTAGGGCAAGCAAGCCTCCTTGAGCGTCGGAGGGAGCGCCAGATCCCACAGCCCCCCGAGCGGATTGTCGACTATCGTACCGGTCTCCTCTGCGGCAGCAGGACGGTGGGGACGGCAGGACGGTGGGGACGGTGGGGACCGGCAGCAGGACGGCGGGGAGGCACGGACCTGAGTGGCCATCCCTAATCAGAGTCTAATCAGAGGCTAATCAGAGGCTAATCAGAGGCACGGACATGAGCTAATCAGAGGCGCGGACATGAGTGGCCATCGGTGGCAAACGTTGGCGATCCATGGCAGCCAGTCGGTGCCAGTCAGTCAGTGGCCATCGGTGGGCACTCCGGGGCACTCTCCATGGCACTCGCACCAAAGCCCATTCGCAACCAAAACTCAAGCTGGTGCTCCTTCTCGCCGACGACGGCGAGGGAGTCGAGGGGTGGCGGAGCCTTGCGCCCCGAAGAGGTGGGGATCGCTCGATAGTATTCGGTCGACAGCTTGGCGATCAGCGCCGTATCGAGCGCCTTGTCCTCATCGCTCAGCGCACTCTTAATCGCGGCGAGCGCGGCCTTGCCCTTCTCAATCTGCTTGTCGTCGAGATTCTTCTGCCAGTCGTCGGCGCCGCCGCCCGCGCCGCCCGGTTCGCCCACCTTGGTCTCGATGACGCCGTAGTAGCCGTCACGCTTCTCAAACTGGCCTGCCTTGTACGCGGCCCATGCCGCCTCCTTGGGTGACTTGTCCTTCTTGCCACGCGTCTTCTCGTGGAACTTGGCCTCGAAGCTCTGGATAGCTTCGGCCGCGCTCTCAAACGGGCCGTCGAGCTTATCGCCGTACTCCGTCTCGCCAATCTTGCCGTACTTGAAGTACGTAGCGAAGGTCCCGCCTTGCTTCTGGAGCACCTGGATAAAGTAGTACTTGTTCACGTTGGCGCCGTCCACTAGGGACGATTCCGAGAGCTTGACGTCGTAGTCCTCGTACACGGCGTACTGCGCGCCTCCGGGCACGGCACGATCGACGCGGCGGCCGCTCTCGTTCGTGGGCGCGTCGGGCGCCGTCGTGGGCGCGTCGGGCGCCGTCGTGGGCGCATCGGGCGCTGCCGGAGGGTTCTCGAGCGCCTCCCTGAGCTTCCCCACAAGCTCAGCCTTCTTGCCGCTCGTGCCGAGCCCTCGTGCGCTCAGCTCCTCCTTGAGCTCGCCTGCGGAGATCGCACGCACACGCACAAAGTGAGCACGCACACGGCGCACGCGTGGGGCAGGCCGCTTCACAGCCGCTTCACAGCCGCTTCACAGCCGCTTCACAGCAGCTTCACAGCAGCTTCACAGCAGGCAGGCAGCTTGCGAGAGCGAGCGCACCCATCGACATCTTCGCCACCGCCTCGGGCGCGATCGTCGGGCGAATTTGACGAACCTCCAAAGGGGCGTCCGGCATCGGCACGTCCTGCGAGCCACCCGCGCCCGAACTGCCGGTACCTCCCTCCGCCGAAGCAGCCGCGTGCGCCGCGATCGCGGCGGCAGCGCCAGCACCGAGCCACTTGGCGAATGGGGCCGCATCCTTGCCGTAAGGCACGAACCAGGTCTTGCTCCGGTAGTCGAAGCGGGCGCCGAGGCTGCCGAGCTGCTCCCGCTCCTTGAACGACGCGCCCTGCAGCAGCGTGCCCAGCAGCGACCGCCCGCCGTCCTCAGCGGCAGCCTCAGCGGCGGTTTCGAGCACGGCGCGCTCCTTTTGCGGCATCTTGCTTGCCTGGGCAAACCACGTATCGATCATCTTCTGATCCTTCTCCTCCAGGTCTTCGTAGCGTTCGATCTGCGATGCGGCGGTGAGCGTCTCCTCCTCGGACACTTCGAGCGGCTCCATGAAGCACTTGGGGTGGCGCCACGAGATGTCGTCCCAGTCGCCCTTGCCAGGAACCGCGAGCCCCAGGCGCACGAAGCCCTGCTCAATCTTCTCGCCGCACTCCTTGCACGTCGAGCGATTGGAGACCGCATACTCTACGCAGTAGATGGCCTCGCCTGAATCAGGGAAAGGGCGCTTCAGTGACTGGTGCGGCGGCAGGGCAGGAAGGGCGGGCGGTGCGCTTACCGTGGTCCGGCCGGCGCATGGGCTTCTTCTTCACCTTCTCGGGCTTGGTCTTCTTGGCGGCAGGCGCTTCGTCCTCCACGTCCGCATCCGGCTCGGCCTTCTGCTTGCCCTTGGGTTTCTTGGCGGCAGGCGCTTCGTCCTCCACGTCCGCATCCGGCTCGGCCTTCTGCTTGCCCTTGGGTTTCTTGGCGGCTGGCGCTTCGTCCTCCACGTCCGCATCCGGCTCGGCCTTCTGCTTGCCCTTGCCGCGCGGCGGCATCGTGCACAAGAAGCAATTGCGAGTTTCGTCGACTGGTATCGATCGTTTAGAGAACTCTACTGAAAACCAGCCTCGACGAGCACACCTGTATAAAATTGTTAATGATGAAACGATTTGTTGACATTTGGCGCCGTTCTGGGCACCTTGATTCCACGAGGACAATGGCGCAGGGCAGTGTCAACCCGCGCCTCCTCTCGCGCAAGACGCAGCACGGTCTTACCGGCGTGCTCAATGAGCACGCTTCCGTGCCCGCTGCGCAGAGCGGCGGCTTCGGTGCGCGCATGCTTGCCAAATTCGGCTGGAAGGATGGCGAGGGCCTCGGCAAGGATGGGCAGGGTCGCAAAGAGCACATCCGTGTGACAAAGCGTGCCGAGGGTCTCGGCCTCGGCGCATCCGCAGCGGAGCCATCGGAGTGGGCGCCGCCACCGGGCAGTGCCGCCGCGGCGGCCAGCGCGAAGCGCAGTCGCGACAGCGATAGTGACAGCGACGAGGAGGATGAGCGCGAGGCTGAGGTGCGGCGGCGCGTCGCGAGCTCTGGCGTGATCCCGGGCCTATCCGACGAGGACCTTTTTGCAATCTGTGGCGGCGCACGGCTTGGTATGCGTGCGCGGGCGGACCAGGGCGGCAAGCTAAAGCGGATGGAGCTCGCCGATCGAGCTGCCGCCGAGGCGATGAAGCGTGCGGCTCCGGGCTCTGCGACGGCGGCTGCGGCCACAGCTGCGACGAGCTCAGGCACACCGCGGCAGTCGCCTCGGCTGCAAGCGCTGGCTGCCACCGGAAACCTACCGTCACTCGACCTCGCCCCGAAGGCGAGCCGTGACGACGCGACCGCGGAGGCAAGAGCAGCGGCGAAGGCGGCGCAGAAGGTGGCGCGTAAGGCGGAGAAGAAGGCTGCACGCAAGGCTGCACGCAAGGCTGAGAAGAAGGCTGAGAAGAATGTATAATACGGCTACTTGCAAGCAAGTGACCGAAAAATGTTTTGCTACGCTGTGAACGCTCGCGTCTATCGCTTCCGCAATGATGATGCTGCGAGCTATCCGTTCGGCGCCGTCCCGCCGCGCACTCGCGTGGCCAGCTCATTTCCACTCGACGCTACGCCGATTGCAAGAGCCACAGGCTGGCAGCTCGAGCGACGGGCGGCCAACAGTCTATGTGACGGGGTTCATGACGGATACCGCGGAGGCGGGCAACTGGGACGCCTGGCTGACTTCGCACCAGAGCCTGAGCCAAGAATTGAATTGGTGCGACGACGCCTATGGTTTGACCTGGCGCTCAGGCGCGGACGGCGACATTCTAGGCAAGTGGCCTTTTCCTCTGCACACTTTGGCGCTCGTCGCAAGGCGCAGCTCTCCGAAAGCTCTTGCGGCCGGCGTGGCGGCCGACGCGATCGTCAACGCGGCCCGCCTTTATCTCCACTTTCGCAAAGCGGAGGTTGCCGCCGCGGCGGACGCCGACCACTTTGCCGAGGCGTGCGATCGCCTCGGCGCGAGCTCGAGCTATCGCGTGGCCGCGCATTCGCTGGGCTGTCGACTCGTGCTCGATGCGCTGCCACTGCTGGCACCTGAGAGGCGGCCGGCGGAGGTGTTCCTGTGTGCGGCCGCTGCGACGCCCTCGCACGCCGCCGACAAGCTGCCCCTCATGTGCGCGAGCGGCGGGCGGCTCTACCACTTCTACTCACCCTACGACGAGGCGCTCACGACCGGCTTCGTGCTTGCAAGCGGCGGGGAGGCAGCACTCGGGAGCCATGCCCTTCCATCGGAGCTCGAGTTCCCAGGCGCGTCCTCGCATGATGCGACGCACTACCTCGGCATCGCTGCGCACGGCGCGTACAAGAAGCACTTTCATCGGCTAGCGGCGGACGCTGTGCTGGGCAGGCCGCCTCCCCACGTGCTCTACCCGGCTGTTCACATGGGCCTCGTCCGCCAGCGAGAGATGCTGCGAACCAGCCTGATGCAGGCGCTCAGCTCGCTACCGGGCGTGCGCGCAGGCGTGCGCGCAGCAAGCTCCGTACCGCGATGGAGGTGGAGCGCCGTGGCGTCGAACCTGCCCCCGCTACCATCTGTGGGCGCGCCGTTGGTGCGTCAGTGGTTGCAGCACGCCCAGATATGGAGGCGCGGACGCGGGAAGGGGTAGCTCGGCGCGGCTCGAGACGCGCTTGCGTCTCGTCGTGGCAGATTTCTCAGTCCGCGGACCACTTCTGTTTGAAGAGTTTAGGAGAGCAGCGCGTGCAGGCGCATTATATTTCCGTTTCAGCGCGCACGTTGCGCGCGCGGCACCCGAACACACCGCCTTCAAATTCTGTCCGTGGAGGGAAAAGAGGGCCGGAATTTGCCATTTCCACTTGTGCCGTCCGGCGCCGTTCCGTTGCTGTTCCGTGAGAAAATCGTGTGGAGCCCTTGGTTGTGGAGTCGTGCGACATGTTGGCGACGTGGTTTTCATGGCGGTTTTAAGTGCCCGCGCCCCCCCCCCTCGCCGTTGGCCTCGCCCTTGGGAATGTGTGCTCAGATGGCAGCGATCCACACGATTAGAAATTCCTCACCCAAAAAGACTCGTGACGAAATTCGAACGAGGTTAGCGTCCTTCAATGACCTTGCCACGAATCGCTACCCTCGCGCGCCGCCCGCGTGTACGCCAAATCGAAGGTTTTCTGTCGATATCCGATTGCGAATCGCTGCGCAAGCTCGCGTCCGGAAAGATGGGTGCCTGTGAGCTCTTGGCCGATGCTGAGTTTTCGCACGAGCGGTCTAGCACCGGTTGCTGGCTCCCACGCTACGACTCGCCGAGGTCCGCATGGCGCGACATCGGAGCTTCAGAAGCCGACATTGCACTTATGGGCCACGTTGAGCTTTCTTTGGCCAAGGCGTGCGGCTATCCGGCCTCTCATGGTGAGCCGGCGCAGATCCTCCGCTACCGAGTCGGCCAGCAGTACATGCCACACCCCGACTTCTTCGACCCGCTCGATCGCGAAGCGCTTGCGAACGGTGGCCAGCGTCTGCTCACGTGCCTCGTCTATCTCACGACGCTCCCGGCCAGCTGCGGCGGCGCAACATCGTTCACGACAGGGCTGCGCGTACAGCCGGTCGCGGGTCGTGCTCTCATCTGGCACAACTGTCGAGTCGATGGTGCTGTGGATCCGAACAGCGTGCATGCGGGCGAGCTTGTATCGAGGCCGAAAGCTGGCGAGGAAGCGCGGGAAAAGTGGGTGCTCAGCAAATGGGTGCGACAGCGACCGTTTGAAGTGGACCACTCGGCGTTTCGCATAGAGCCGCAGGGCACGTCAGCGGGACCACGGGCGTGTTTGCGCTAAGTTTTACCAGCTTATTCGGGGATAAGGCCATCTTCTCTTCACGGCGCCGTAACAGCGCCTCCCAGGCCCGTTCCGATGCTTCCGTACTGTTCAGGGGAACCATACAGGACATTGGTAAGCCTCTAAAACGCTAAACGCGGTGACGGCACTCGTACTCGGGTGGAAGGTATGTGTCTAGCGTTTCATCGACGCGGAAAAGAGTTGAACCGCGTCTCGCCGTGGCCCGTGTAGATAAGAAAGTCATGAAGAAAGAGAAAAATCCAATAGTACCAGCCTACCACGAGCGAAGTTGAAGTTCGACGGGAAAGCTGACAGTCACGAAATCTCAAGATTACTAACATGATAGATCATGATTGACAGATGAAGTGCCACCCACGCACGGGCAGCGGAGACGGCAGCAAGACAACGACGGCAGGAATTCATGATGACGGTTGACGCGATGCCACATCATCCACACTACGAAATTGAGTTGTGCGCGAGAGCGTTAGTATTCAGTACTTGTGTTGACCGAGGGGTGCGGAGCCTTCCTAAGAGACTGAGAAGTGGTTACATGTAGCTGTTAGGCCGTGACGAAACTGACTTTAGACAGTTTCCTAGAATGGACGAGACTTGCACGAAGACTGACACTCTACGATTCCTCCTCCCTCGTCGCCGTTCTCGAAGCACTCGGACGTGCGACCTGGGCCTGGAGCAGAAGGACAGCGTGAGAAGGAGGCCCGAAGGTCCGTTCTCGGCGCCTAGAAGCCCAAGCAGATTGAGTTCGCGAAGTCGATGGATACATCAGAAGAACTCGACGAGCTGCAGGAATTGCGGCTCATGCTGCAAAGCGGACCTCCGTCTGACCGGCGGCGCGACCTGCGCAGCGTCAGGGAAAACGATATGGAGGAGGTGGCGGCGGCATCCGATGGCGCTCGCTCGCCAGACAAATCTGCTGGTTCGCTCTCATTCCGCCCAGTTCGGAGTGAAGGCCACCACCCTCTCCATCTTCACCGCCCTGTCGCCCGGATGAAACGCGATCCGTCGGCCCTCGCGCCATCACCACCGCCAGTGCCTCCGTATCGAGCTGCTGCTCTCGCTCGCGAAGCTTGGGCGGCAACGCCATCGCCGTCGCCATCACCACCGCCACCGGCACTGTCGCCGCCAGCAAAACACGCCAAGCCTTTGGCACACCCACGTCTGATGACTAAGCAGCATGAGTTCAGCATGAGTGGTGAGGAGCTCATGTTGCCTGAAGGGAACACGCCGAGTGGCCACTTAATGCGCCTGCGCATTATGTAAGCTGCCTGCTGCATCGGCGCAAGCAGACCCCCACCATGACGCCCACGTGGAGCAACAGAGCGCTTGGCCCTATACGCCACGCGCAGGGGAGGGGAGGGATCGCAGCAGGGATCGCACCTGATGAGGGAGGCAATCAACATGCCATCAGATATGCAATCAGCGCAGGGGAGGGGTCGCAGCAGGGATCGCACCGCGGAGCGCGTTGGCCTTACACGCCACACCACACGCGGAGGGAGCAGCAGAGCGCTCGAAGAGCGGTACAAATGCATGCGGTGCAATTGCATGTGGAAAGGCTCGTGTTCGGGCTCAGTTCGAGTCACACACGACGTTCCTCATGCCGGTGGCAGCCCCTGCGAGGTGGCAGCCAGTGGTAGATGCCGGTGGCAGCCGCCGCAAGGAGGCCAGTCAGTCAGTCAGTCGGGGCAAAGCCGCCCACGTATGCGGACGCAAGGACGTCTCCAAAGGTGGCAGCCGGCAGCCCCCCAGATCCCCAGTGGTAGCCCAGTGGCACAGCTGTTCGAATGTAGGGCCAACAATGGCAGGGCCCCCAGTCGAGTGCATACGAGTGTGAACGGTCTGTCTCGCCGTGATCCGGAGCGGCCGTCGCGCGGGTTTGAGCCTGTTGGTAACGTAAGCCCGCGGAGCGCCCCTACGCGTCCGCGCCGCCCCTAGGCCTTAGCCTAGCGAGGGACATCGGACAACTTCTCATGAAAAATCAGCTTTCGTGTGGTGATGATAACCCCGATGCTCGTCCCTCCTCGCGGCTCGGGATCCGATACACCCGGAAAAACCGTAAAGGGAACGACACCCACACCGGCTGCGAATTCTAGCTCCACCGACATACCCAGCGACCACCGCTAGCGCGTGTGGCTAGAGCGCATAGGTTGAACTACAGGTCAGACTCCTTCTTGACACGAATGCCTTTGCTGCCGACCTTGCGCTTCGCAAAGACGGCGGCAGGTGCGTCGTGCAGCGCTGCTTCGGCCGCGGCCGCCTCCGAGGCCTGCTGCAGTGCGACAGCTCTCTGCATCTCCTCGCTCACCGGCAGCCTCACCTTGAGATCGTCGAGAGCGGCGGCTTCGTCCTCCTCCTCCTCCTCCTTTCGATTGGTCGCCCACGCGACGCGTTGCCGCTTCTCTGACGGTCGATCGTAGCCCCACCCGCCCTCCGGCGTTCCCCCGTCTCGACGGCTGTCCATGCGCCCAGGCCTGTCACCACATCCACGGCGCCGACCACCGCGCCTGCGTCCGCGTCAGCTGCCGCCTCGAGCTCCTCTCGGTAGCGCTTCTGCTCGCGCTCCGGCTGCACCTCGAGCTGCTGAGATTGCATCTCGAGCTTCTGAGATTGAATCTCGTGCTGCGACGTCGGGAGCGCCTCGGCGTGCTCGTGGACCTGAGATTGAGTCTCGTGGACCTGAGATTGAATCTCGTGGACCGCCGGATCACAGGCGCTGCTGCTGCCGCCGCCGCCTCCGCCGCCGCCGCTGCTGCCGAGAGCACTGGCGCTGCCACCGCCGCCACCCAACCACTCAGGCGGCGGCTCCCATTGGGTGAGGGCCCGCTCGACGTGGTAATAGTAGGGCAAGCCCTGCTCGTTGTAGCCCTGCTGCCATCCGCCCGATACGGCGTTCGTCGCGGGCGGCGGCTCGCTGCTGCTCGCGCCCTGTGCCGACGGCCTCGCTGCACTTGCCGACGGCCTCGCTGCGCCTGACGCCGGCGCGCCTGTCGCCGGCGCGCCTGTCGCCGGCGCGCCTGTCGCCGCCGGTGCGCCCGGCTTCTCCCATTGCATCGCGCCGTTCTCGTCGTTCATGAAGAAGACCTTGCCGTCGGGATTGGTCATCGCGCGCCAGCCCGCGGGCAGAGCTCCGCCGCCCGCAGCCGCGCTAAAGGCGCGCGCCATCCGATCAGCCGTCATACGGGCTTCCAATTCGGCGAGCCGAGCCGCACGGTCCGCGGGCACCTCAGCCTTAGCAGCCGGGCGCGCCTCCTTGGCAACGTCGTGGTGCATGTAATCCTTGAGCGCGTTCCTCTCGATCTTGTCCATCTCCTTTTGGAGATCGCTCTGCTCGATCCGCCTCTCGCGTCCACGCATTCGCATGTCGCGCAGAGAGAGCTCCACGATCTCCTTGTGCTTCTTGCCATTTTCGTGGAAGGCGATCGACGACTTGTTGCCCGCGATGTAGATGCGGCAGTACTCGCACCAGTGGCGCGCTTGCGAGACCCAGTACTCCGTCATGTTGGTGGCGGGAACAGGTTGGTTCGGGCCCACACCTAGTCGAGGTGCTCCCAAACACTAACTACAACCATGGGTCGTCTACAGTCGGGCCTGTGGGGTTCCAAACTGGGAGAGGGAGGCCCGAAGCGACCTCCGCACCTCTTCACCTCTTCACCTCGTCGACGAC